>JACXGJ010004699.1:0-43631 GCA_016801105.1 Esox niger
CGAACCCGTTTTAAGACTTCCAGCTAGTGTTCTACAGTAGTCTGAGAGGCTCTGTGGATACCGACCCCGTTGTAAGACTTCCAGCTAGTGTTCTACAGTAGTCAGAGACTCTTTGTGGATACCGACCCCGTTTAAAGACTTCCAGCTAGTGTTCTACAGTAGTCTGAGAGGCTTTGTGGATACCGACCCCGTTTTAAGACTTCCAGCTAGTGTTCTACAGTAGTCTGAGAGGCTTTGTGGATATCGGCTCTGTTTTAATGCTTCTATCTAGTGTTGTAATCTGAGATGCTTTGTGGACACCGACCCTGTTTTTAGAGTCCAAACTAGGGCTTTTGAATGGTGCAGTGTTCTAAGTCTATTCCGCACAGTATCTTTTGAGCTATGAGTTCAAATCCAGGTTACAATATACAGATAGACAATTGCAACCAGGTACAGGGTGTAACATTGACCCATGTTTGAGCCTGGATATTCTCTTTGCACCCCGGGTGGATATTCAAGGTTTATCACGGTAAGTTTTTTAAACAAGACATGTTGTGATCAGATCAAGGTGGTGGGGCTTATAGTTTTGTAGTTATTAATGTAAACATGATCCAACATATTCTTGCCCTCTTATGGTGAAAGTTACATTTTAGTGAAAGTTACATTTGTTTTATATTAGCCTAGTAAAAATCTGCATTAAATAAACATGTCTGGGTAATATGACTTCTTGATTAATCTTCTTATGCATTTCACTGAGTGATGTGAATAGCTATGATGAAAATGCTGGACATTTCCAGAACAAACTCTAAAGAAAATAAAGAACACGTTTGGTTTTCTGGTGGAGTCTGGCATACTTCCCCACCAGCTGAATTTAATTGAAAAATGTATTCTAAATTGCTTTGGCAAATGATGTTGCACACAATACGTTTGAAAAGCAATGAAGTTTCACCACCTCTCTTTTCGTTGTTCAGTAGAAGGGAATGTCATTTTTGTCAATTACGATGCAGGTTAAAATATGATATCCATTTTATTATCCACATATTATATGCATTTAAATAATCTGAATTAAGTCTAATGAGAAATCATTGACAAAAAGGCAAGAGATACAGTTGCATTTGGTGTTGATAATTTTTTGTTGATCATATTTGGACATCAATTTATTTAGTCTGAGTCGCTTTATGCATATGGAACTTGTTACATGATCATTGAATCAGTGGATGAAGAAGAACGACTCTCTACTTCTCTCTATATTTCACGTCACAGAATTAAGATATATATATTTTTTAACCATTACAGTGTTTGTGTGATTGTGTATATGTGTGTGTGTGAGAGACAGTGACAGATACCATTTATTTAGAGAGTGTATAAGTGTCTGTGTGTGCGTGTGTGTGTGTGTGTGTGTGTGTGAGAGAGAGAGAGAGAGAAAGTGAGCAAGTGAAAGATGAACACGATGAGTGGAGGATCTCTGTTCTGACAGATTATGTCTTGATCAGCAACTCTGCAGACAGCCCCCTGCCAGGGACTTCTGCTGTGAGGCACTAGGCTAGCACCCAGCAGCAGTGTCTTGATGTGGAGGACACCTCACAACAGAGGCCGTGTTCCTCAGAAGGCATCACCACCTCTGGGCCCCAGTATGCCAGCAATTGTTCAGGCCCGGATTACTTTTTGTATCCTGTTACCGACTTTATTTCCATGGAGTCAAGTTCAGCCGTGTGCTGCAGGCTGGGGATGCTGTTGAGCGCCAGGTGATTTATGTGTTGCTGAGTGAGAGCAGCAGGTTCAAGGAAGAGTTCAAGTCAGAGGTCTTCACGCAGAGGAGGGGGCTCTCAGCTCACTGCAAAGGGCCAATGCCGGTTTCACTTGGAGCTGCTCCGCTGCTCAGCCTGTGGTCAGGCTAGCCAAGCCGTGCCCCCTGGTAAACACACAGATCAGCTAGGGAGGTGGGTTCTTCTGTCTACGCATAGTGTCTGTTCATCAAATTTGTTGAATTAATTGAAACATTTGGAGAAGAGTTATTGTTGTGGAAACAAGTTTCTGTGATAGAAACAAAGAACCTGAGAGGTGCCAGTTGGGTCCTAGGTGAGATGAGTGTTGAGCTGACAACCAGAAAGTTCCATGGCTTCCTGCCGGTTGTTCATTTGGGTAATGCACATAACCCCCCTCTACAACTGCGCTATGCGTGCCCTGCATGGCTTCCCATTGGTTCACCCTATTTGTGTCTAGTTTGGAGGGGTTGAAATAACTCAAATAAGAACTGTTGACTCACACACGGATTTGTTAACCAATTAGAAAAGAGCGACATTCCCATGGACCACAAACCAAATTTAATCATATTTGGGTTTGGTTTATGCTCTTGACTAATCAGTGTGGCCAAAGTCATATGCTGTTGAATGTAATTTGAATAGCATTAGAATGAATATTTTACTTTTTCCCTATGATTGTTGTTGGAAGACCACAGCAAAAGTAATTTGATATTTTGGGAACTGAATTCATGGTTGTTGATAGCCAGTTTCTCTGATTAACAACTGATTGGCACAAATATTTTAGTTTGTTTGAAATTGGCAACCTGATTGGAACAATCGAACTCTTATTGGAGCTGTAGCTCTGAACCTATGTGTAAATTCCCTTAACAGTTCGGAAACTATATCCTATCTACAGGAGGAACTGTATTGCATACTTTCTAATGGAAAAGGGAATCCGATAATGTATCCAGCCATATAAGTTACAATACCACACATATATTCACTGACCTAAGCTGTTAAGGCTCCATTACTAAGACACTGATGAGGTCACTTCCTGTCAGCTTCATCTGGAACATTTACACGTCTTTTGAATCCTTCACATGGTCTGCTGCCAATGGCAACAAACCAGGTGACTAACTTCAGTGATGGTATCATAATGAAATAATGACCTCATACATGCTCTCTAGCTCTCTACATATCTCTACTCTTAGCCTTTTCAAACAGGGGCAGTTAATAGGAAGGTTGACATCTTAGTGAAAAGGCAGTTGAAAGTTTCAGTTGTAAACCCTGAATCAATGAGCTGTGAATATATCCAACCTCTTGTTCTCTGAACGCTCCCATGTAATCACCTATCCACACAGCAATATTTGTTTGAAATACGATGTCTTAAAGAACTACAGTATATTCTCCATAGCGATTTTATCCCAAGACATTGCACCGTAGTGGCAGATGTTTGAGGTCTACTTAGCCATCTGGATCAAAGGGACACAAAAACGATGTTAATGCACTTCATGATGAGAGGAGGATGACACCTTTGACCTTCCTAGCCTTTGACCTTACTGGTCAAATATGCTGTGACTCATGTTATGGGTTTCCTATAACTGGCATATGTTGGCCAGTAAGATATGTTGTGAGGTTATTTGGTGAGCCACTGTTGAGCCTCCAATTAAACTGAAAACGTACAGACAGGAGAATAACATCGTGTTTAGTTATAAGAATGTGTTGGAACATTTTTCTACGCAATACAGTATGGATTCACTTGTTGGTAGCTGCAGACGGATGTACAGGATGTTATGAAACACCCACACTACAACAGTCTGGAATCAGACAACTCCGCTCTGACAAAACCAGCTCTGCCACCACCGGCCTGGCATTTTTATGTTGTTACAAAATTGCCCTAATCTCAAACCTAGCCCGGAGCAACAGAGACCGAGTTGCCAACCCTGGTTCGTGATCAAACAGATTTAGTTACTACATATCTGACGAGTGGGAGTCCACTGCCGACCCTATGTAAGGAGAGCCGGCAGGCCTAGGTTCCCCCAGGAACTGTGGCAGAATGTTGACGGATAGAAAACGGTTCGAACTCCCTGTACCTTTCCCTGTATGTAACCTGGTCGCGGCTCGCTCTTCAGGCTCCTGGGTGCAGTGACATTTGTACCGCATTTCCCTTGGGTTCTTAGCCGGACCAGCTAAATTTAGCACTCCAAACGTCAGTCAATGGTAGCACTAGCGGGTTTGTCAATAGCAACCTTTAGGCAATGACGAATCACTTTTCCTCAGTAGAGATTTAATTAGAAATCACAGGGCATGCGACTCTTGACCCTGGAATATGTGCTGCCTCTTGTCACAGGAAGGAATTTCAAGTGTATTCTATTGTGAACTGGACCTGTGTAAATTTACAAGGAATTTTTTATGATACACTCTATGGGGATCTGAGGTAGGTGAAATAAATCCATATTTTGCTCTTCTTACCTGACTTATGCAGAGAGGGATATTTTTGGAAATTATGAAAATGAACACAATGTCATAGAAGCAATAAATCACACACTTTCCCACTCTAAGTTAGAACAATTACAGTCGGTGCAAAACTAATAATCTATTGTTGCAAATTATATAAAAATGAGAGCATTATCGCTATGTGCAATAGGGGGCAATCATCGAAGGATCTTGCAGGATTAGGCCAATTTTGCAATTTTTTATTTCAATTTAAACAATTAATTTGTATTTATCAAAATGATATTACACCTCATAACGAAATAATCCACATACATTTTTATGTTTTTAATTTAACTCAAAATATTTGTTCATTCAGAAATGTTTTCGCAAAAAAACATTAATTAGTTAACCACTACTAGATTATCTGAAATTATTAATTATTTTAAAACAATGCTTTAACTTAATTGTTATTGATAGCCATACATTATGTAAAAAGTTGTTTGGTGATATCATACATAAATAAGGTTTTTAAATAAATAAAATCTATAAAAATGTATTTCAAATTATGTATCCTGTGGGGTGTTGCCAATTAAAATGTGTAAATGTAATTTGAATTGAATGGCAATTAATTCAATTTAGAGTTGACCCCAACCCTGAAAAGGCCCTTGACTTAATGTCCTGTTGCACTCCTTACCCCCAACAGAAGCACATCCAAGATTAATTTCCAGTCATCTGCTGAACACAACTGACCATTGACCTATGACCTTGGGATCCTGACCCCTGCCCTCTGATGTTGACCTCTGGCTCTGGGCCTCTTTTTTCCAGGGCTGGCGTCTGCATTGACTACCTGCCAGGCACCTGCTCAGAGAAATGAACCAGAGGGCAATGTCTCTCCAGGGAGCCTTTGGGCCCTGCAGACACTGGCCCTGGCTCAATCCCTGCATGTGAATGGACCTTGAGTGGGCCTGGTAAACCAATCTCCCTAATTATCTATTGAAAGAACATTCTTTTTCCTTTCAGAGTCATTACCCTGATTTCAATTGCTGAAAAGTAACATGGAGGGTAAAGGAAGGGGAGGAAAAAACACTCAAAAGATAGTGTTCCCAATTTCATCATGGTTAATTGCAGTGGGGGAGCAGATGTCATGTATAAATCCTGAAAAAAGGTGCAGGGGCCACACACTGAAGAGGAATTAAAGATAAATATTAGCTTTTAGCTCACTGTCGGTACAACAATCAGTGCTGTTAGGGCACATCATAGAACCATTTGATGCATAGAACCATTTGACCAGCTGAGTATAGAGTCCTGTTGGTGTTTTTGTATCCATATTATTTATTTGTTTTCAAGTGGAAATATACAAGGTTAAGGCCTGGCTAACATTTAATAAAGCAATTATAATAGATTTGTTCATAACTTTTTTTAAACGTTAGTAAGCTATAGATAAAAAGTATTTTTATCAGTAATAAGTTTGGTATCACTCCATCAGCACTGTAATAACAGATTTATTCCCGATTAATAAGGGTAATTAAAAGGCATTTGTTAATTGCATCCAGATAAAAAGAAACTACTGTACTGCAATTGCAAACTAGTTGTAAATTAGTTGTACTGGTTCATTATATCATTCTTAAAGCATTAGTTGATTAATGACATGTATATATATAAATAAATATATCTATATGTGGTGTGTGTGAATAATACAATATTTGCTTGCACATCCTTTGGCAAAGGAGAGCTAATTGGTTCTTACCAACTTGACTACTCCTCAGCTGCAAACCGCTCTACTTTTGCTATCTGTGGGGTGCATTTGCCCAACTAGCCATTCCTGAGTGCTTTTTGATGTTTCTATTATCAAACCTTCCCACTTAAACGTATATTGCTGCTGTTTTCTTTGAACACGTAATTTGTTCGTCTTTAAACATAGTCATTATCTTTTTTGCTAAAGAGCTCCCATTTTGTTTCATTGGTCCATGAAGGAAGATGCAAGCTTACTTCTTGTCGCTGTTTCTGCAGCAGTTTCCTGTGGGCTTCAACATATTGACCCTTCCTTGTTAAGTGTGAGGCATCCACATGAGATTTGAATTTAACAGAGGGCAACAAAATTTATGAATTTGAGCAAGTTGACATAAATTCCAGTGTAAAACCCAAATGTTGTTTGTCTGGGGAAGAGTACCTTCCTTGAGGGGCAGATGGAAATTCTGTGAATTTAAGTATTTTCTGTACTCTACATGCCTTATAAAACATTTATAAATCATTATAGACATGAATTCCTTGTTTTGTTTATTTTCATTATAAAATGTGATATTTTGTTTGTTCTGCACAAATTTATCTGTGGCAAAGAAATTCATGGCCAGTGTTTTATTTTAAGTACAAGAACATTTGTGCAAACATACACAGGAGATACAGGATACCATCCCCTGAAATATCACTTAATGAAAGATCTCTTTAGTTGTACCTTCGGTAGAAATATGGCACAAAAGAAAATGGATGGCTTCTGGCCTGCGGTCTCAGACCACCTCCCTGTAGGCCAGTCTTATTGTCATCAAACCCACTACTCTTTTTAACTTATCGGAGATGTGCAGCCATATAGTCCTTGATAAAACAGGTGTGTACAGGAACAAAAGCACATATTCATCTTGAGCGGAAGGTGCTCTCATTAATAATTAAATAGAAGCATGGAAGACATTTTGTTGGCATGTCATGGCTGACTTTCCCTTTCAAGTCTATAAAAACGAGAGACAACTAATCTTGTATTGAAAAGGTATTATTGTGAATTTAGCCTAGCAGAGTTGCATTACATCCTCAGAGGTTTGACACATCAGGACATAGCCTTTGTACTCCACTGTTAACCAAGCAGGATACAGCAAAGCTAACTTGACATCCCGCTGCCAAAATAGGGTCTTGGCCTACTTCAATTTGGCCCTGTCCCCATCTTCAATCCATTTCCCCCTGAAAGTTAGCAACAAAACGGATGACTTCATGACCCGTTTCTCTTGGAATTTAGTAGGTTGTACTAGGAAGTGACATGCAATCTGCACTGAAACAGGACTTTCTAACACAATAAGTATATTCGATAAATGGGCAGAAAAAACAGTCACAACTACATCAAATACAAACTTATATTTCAGTGCCCGCAGCCCCATTTAAGGTTAATTTGGCCAATTGGTAAATTCCAATACAACTCACACTGGATGTGAAGAGTCAATTCCTATCTTATTTAATGCAAACATCATCTTGAGCAAGGCACACCTTTTCCACAAAAGCTGTCAATACATCCTGAAAGGTGTCTTGCAAGGTCAAAGATGTACTAAGAGTTTAATACTGACAGTTTTTCTATAGTTTCTCTCAAGCGATGTTTGGGGTGCAGCAGAACCATACTCAATTAATCTTTTGATGCCAGCTGTTATCAAAGTGAAAATGTGTATCTGTGCTTCAATTTAGAGATGCAAGGTGTTGGATTCAGTGTTTTAACAAATACTTTACATATCTTACACTTCTGCAAATTCATAATATTTCCTGTGTTTAGCACAATTATTAAAATATTGTATATTTAGCAAATTCTAAAGTAATGTAACCTATGGTAATATAAGATATCATAATAATTAATTAATGAGTATCCCAGATACTTTTGTACCTGTACCTCATGAGACCAGGTTGCTAGTAAGTAAAATTTCCTTCTATGCAATGTTTGTTTTGCCATTTGAACAGGAATTGTAGCCCCAACTGTGTAGACAGTTGGCAAAAAGGAAATGACACAGGGAATTTGCTTCAAAATTGTTGCGGCCTGCAAAGGTATGTCTGCATTTTAGGATGCAGTCCAAACTATTTCTGTGAAAAACTATAATTCCACTATTACGGCAGATATATTATGGATGTTTTCAATAATATTTCATATAATGATTCTACATATGGGTCTTATATGTTTCGTGTGAATAACAAGGCAGCTGACATGACCATCATAATGTTTGTGTTGCACTGAAACTTGAAAACAAGGCAAAGGTTGACACCTGCATATATGTATCTCCACAAAATACCAATACAAACCAGGTTTACACCTGCATATTGCCACAAAATACCAATACAAACCAGGTTTACACCTGCAAATCTCCACCAAAAACCAATACAAACCAGGTTTACACCTGCACATCTCCACCAAAAACCAATACAAACCAGATTTACACCTGCAAATCTCCACCAAAAACCAATACAAACCAGGTTTACACCTGCAAATCTCCACCAAATACCAATACAAACCAGGTTTACACCTGCAAATCTCCACCAAATACCAATACAAACCAGGATTACACCTGCAAATCTCCACCAAATACCAATACAAACCAGGTTTACACCTGCAAATCTCCACCAAAAACCAATACAAACCAGATTTACACCTGCAAATATCCACCAAATACCAATACAAACCAGATTTACACCTGCAAATATCCACCAAAAACCAATACAAACCAGGTTTACACCTGCAAATCTCCTCCAAATACCAATGCAAACCAGGTTTACACCTGCAAATCTCCACCAAATACCAATACAAACCAGGATTACACCTGCAAATCTCCACCAAATACCAATACAAACCTGGTTTACACCTGCAAATCTCCACCAAAAACCAATACAAACCAGATTAACACCTGCAAATATCCACCAAATACCAATACAAACCTGATTTACACCTGCAAATATCCACCAAATACCACTGCAAACCAGGATCACACCTGCCAATCTCCACCAAATAGCAATACACACCAGGTTTACACCTGCATATCTCCACCAAATATCAAAACAAACCAGGTTTACACATGCAAATCTCCACCAAATACCAATACAAACCTGGTTTACATATCTGCGATTATCTAATACTCTGACAAACCAGGTCAACACCAGGTCTACTCTTGAGACAATTGCAGAACATTTATAATGCACTTTGGTATCAAATATTTTTCTGTCAAATCACCAATTTAAAAATCATTAAATTGCTGAGGTTAAGCCACTTGGTAAAAACTAATAAATCTAAATGTGTCAGCTACTTCAAAATGTCTCATGTATGGATTATTACTTGATTACTGCAATTGAAGCTTTTCACTCCGATTTTGTTGATGACGAGAATGACGGTTATGATGCTAGTGATTATTGTGGTGGTGAGCCCATGGTGTGGTGTCCACCGCTTGGAGGTCAAGAGCACTGAGATGGGGGCTGAAGAGCAAGCTGTAGGGGCTCATGTGTGCTGCTCAGACAGCACTCCAAGTCCATGCATGGCAGACACAAGGAGAGGAGCACTGTCAAGTGTAGGAGATACGGAGGACAGAGGACTCTGAAACAAAAATAGACCCGATAAGCTAGGACCAGGCCCTATCTCACGCCTGTAAAGTAGTGGTTTTATGCCACCATTCTTCCGGTCTTAAGCAGGTGTTGCACCGTGCCCTGTGTGTTTGTGAATGTATTTGTGGACGTATGTGGGCAGGTGATAAGCCATCTGCCCATAGCGAATGTACACATACATGGGCCTAAGCCTTTAAACTCCTGTGTTCTCCGCTTTCCTATTGGAGGGTGTCTGCCAAGCAGCACCTCTAAATCTTACAGGCAGTCAGGCGAATCAATGACATGTGTCTTGACAACCCTTGCTGTTATCTTTGTTAAAGGACCCGCAAGCCTCTGGTTTCTTCTGTGTCCCACTGGTTGGATTCCTCCTAATCTAACCTGTTCCCGTGGCGATTCATGAAAGAATGATTTCACAAACCAGTGAGGGTTTGAATTAATTTCAGAGGATCAACATCTTACTGAAATCCCTGGTATTCAGGGATAAAAGATAAAAAGCTTGTTTACCTTTCTCCGGCATTACTTTTCTACCTGCCATGTTAGGCTTATTAAACCAAAAGTCCCGAAAAAACACTTGAGTGGCATTTTTTCCCAACTGTTTAATTGCCTTACTTTATTGTATACACGACAATTCCTGTCAAAATTTATTCATATGTGATTATGGTTGAAATAACCAGTTTAACTTTTTTTAAACAAATTTTACTGTGGGACAGAAAACTGGTTATAGATAGAGAGAGTTTTTGCTGGAAAAAGCTTAACAACTGTAGAGATCCCACAAAACTGCAGTAAAGTATTGGGGTCACCCCTCCGAGCCTGGTTTCTAGGTATCTTCCTTAATTTCAGCCTGTTTTAGAGAGCTTTTCCTAGCCACTGTGCTTCAACACTGTTGTTGCTTGCTCCTTGATGTTTCAGGCTGGGATTTTTGTAATAGCACTTTGTGCTGATGTAAAAATGGCTTTATTAATGAATGTGATTGATTGAGTTAGATCGCTGGGCCACACTGAGACACAACCCTTTTGCTTACACCTGTAAAAACATGTTCATCTCGATCCCAAAGTGTTATAATTAGTTGTAATCCCAATTATGTTTTACCAAGTTATATTACTCTACAACCGGAGACACATGCAGGACACTTATGTGTGTGGAACATTGAATCCCAAAGCTATTTTCACAGCCCCAGAGTGAAGGCTGTCAGGACCAATAAGGTCTGTCCATCGGCTGAACAGCCACCCTATCCTCCAGGTGCTGTCCTATCAACTCGTTCTGTTGCCATCCGGAAACCCTGTCACACCCTCCCTGACCCCACCCATCCAGAGACCTAATTATGTCCAAACACCCTTGCCGTATTTTCTTCCCCACCCGCCCAAACCAAGTGACCCCCTATAGAAATGTTCACTGGCAGTGGAATGCTGTGTGTGGGAGCGGAGTTCTGGACAGACAGAAGCAGCCTCAGTGCCGTCATGTCAGCTTGGTGTGCAGGCTGGGCTTGTTCGTTCAAAGGCCCAAGGAGGTGTATTAGGCTGGGGTAGTGTGGAGCCTATATGGCTGAGAGGCGATGGAAGACTGCATGTGTGAATGGATGAGTGGGTGAAAGCATGGACTTCTGGGAGTAATGGAAAATGAAGAGAAGGTAAACACTATTGCCAATTAGGAACCTGTCCAGTTGCACTTTATGATCTGACTTGAAAAGTTTAAAACAATTAAGAAACGTTTAAATAAATGTAAAATTCAGACTACTATGTAAACACACTATTGGATTGTAATGGGAATCAGCCCCTATTCTAGAAAACTGTAAAGAGCCTGTAAGACAATACCCTCTCATTTCTACAACAGATGGTTGTAGAAAAAAGGCTATTCTTATTGCTGAATCAGGTAAGATGTGCTCCTCAGGTATCTGTAATCATGTTGTTTTCCTCTATTTCTTGATGAGTCAGAGACTTTCCATATAGCTGATCATTAGTTTTGTATGAGGAAACTGAACAATTTAGGTTTGGCCATGGACACTTATAGTTTCAGAAATACCTGAAATTATAATAATGCTGTGTACTATTGTAATATAACTGATGCTATATTAACAGATGTGGTTAGTTTTTAAAAGGAGTTTCCCATGGTTCACTTTCGATTGAAGGTCTTTTACTGTTCACTTGTAATATAAATGATATGTAGACACAGAACTGTACACGGCTGCTCCCTCACTTAGACACACGTTGGCACACAGTTTATGCAACTTCTACAAAATTCCCTTCTGTATATTAAAGCAAATAAAACAAATTTTATGCTACACTTGAGGTCCCAAAAATCAAGGTTTGAATGATTTTTAAACTACTACCCTGGATAGTTCTGTCACTGAATGTTTTTTTTTATTATACCATAATCTGAAAACAAACCTTTGTATTTTTATAAAAAATTATCTGCTCTGTTATATCAACACATGGCTGAATGGATTCTTTAGTATCAGTTTGGAAATAACTTGATTCAGTCTATAATGCAACTTTGTTGTATGACTGGTGAGAACTCCAGAAGGGCCAGACATTGGTTGAAACTATCTCACCTCGAAATTGTAAAAACTGTTATCAAATTATTTTCTAGTCCTGGAGATACAGGGCTCAACTATTATATTTTTCACACTAATGGAATGTCTTGCAGCATGATCTTAAAAACCCTGGTACCTAAAATTGTACTGGCAATTGTGATTGGTTTCTTAATGCAATTTGATTTCCTGAATAAACGGTAACCCACAAACAACAATATACCATCTATGTAAATTTGTCATGAATTTATAAACATGGATAGAGTGCAAAGACATGGGGACCAGAGCATGGGGACCAGAGCGTGGGGACCAGAGTTCTTTTGTCTGCTTCTTAGGCAAACGCCATGCTCTTGTAGTGGATGCAAGCCATGACCTGACCTGAGATGACAAATGACTGAATTAGTACCTGCGTAAGGTGTGATTGGACTACAAGTATTGTAGAACATCAATTGTCAGGAGTGTGACAATATTTGTGGAAACTTACACTGTTGTCAAGGGCCACTTCAACACACTGGGTTTAATTTTTTTTAAATGTAACCTTTATTTAACCAGGTAAGCCGATAAAAAACAGATTCTCATTTGCAATGATGTCCTGGACAAAGCGCAGATGTGCGGGATAACATACAATTACACAGAGTACAGTATACAAAATACAAAATGGGAGGAAGAAGTCCAGGAGTAGGTAAAATGTCAACAACAGGAAGAGGAGCTCAGTCTTGTGGAGGTGAATTTTGAGGTAGTAGACATATCAGAGATATTAGAACATAATGTTTGCTCCACCCAGCAAGTTTGATTTGTTAATGGACTGAAATAAGTGGAGAGATGTTTATGGTAAACTCCTTTACTCTCTCCCTTACTCTCCATAATAATAGAGTTACCGTTATATAAGGTAATTTACAGATGTTTGGAGGCTTTTCACGTTTTCCCAGAAGGCCCTATGTTATTCATACATCCATGAAGAACACTAAACCCCCAAGACTGAAAAGAACAAGGAATGCTTTGAATGTGTGCTGAGCAAAGCCATAATCCCCAGTTTTATAGGTCAGCCACACTATCAAGGCCCCACGATTTGGGATGATAAGTGTAGGTAGAAAACAGGACAGAGGAACCATATCTATGTCCCGATTGACTCAGAGGGAGCAATGTTCATTGTCTCCCCCTAAAGGGGAGACGGCGTTAGGAGGAGCATTAGGTAGGCTGAGAGCCTGAGGCGATGGGAGACAGAGGGAGAAGAGGTGGAGCCGTTGCGTGAGTGATGACCCTTGGACGAAAGCCCTCTACATCTGTTTCCAATGCGCAACATGCAAAAGCCAGTGTCAGTCAGTCCACAGCGTGCCAGGAGGACACTCAATCAGCAGCTCAGCAGAGGATTGGGACGGCAGGGATACAGAAGGGAGAGGTTCCGCAGAGAACTGTAATATCCAGGAGTCTCCTCTGCTTCAGTGCATTGCGACAGGTGTGACAGCGGTTGTATTTTAGATACCTCTGGCTTTGGGAGTGTTATGGTTTAATCGCTTCAAGTAGGCTTTTTATGAAGAGGTGAGGTTTTAGGGAGTGTCTTCCAACTTCAAAGTACACTGTATATGAAATAACATTCTTGCATTTTGGTTTAGACATTTTTAGTGTGTATGAATAATATCCCTCTTGGATTGTGTCTATTTTGAATCATGTGTGCCTTCATAGCAACAGGTCTTCAAAATGAGTTAACTTGATAACTACATCACTCCACCTTTAGCAACCTCAGGTCTGGTTTTAAACATTGAACGCAACAAGAAAAGAGCAAGGAGAAGGACTTTTCTCTAACAGGAGAGCAGATTACATCCCAAGTGTAATCGTATTTATTTAGGAGTAATTGAGATCATTCAGAGCAGGAATAACAGTAGTGGGAAAAAGAGTTAAGAGGGTCAGAGGAATCTGGGGGGGACGACATGACTGCAATTTGTTTTAACTGGCAGTAGAAATAAGCATGGCAGGACTGTTAGCCTTCTCAGAGCAGCTGTAAATCTGCCCCCTGTGAGAGAGGCACACTGCTGGTAACCTCAACTCTGCCCGCCTCTCTAAGACTTCCTCCTGCTCACAGGTCCCAGGGGTATCTTCAGCCGGAGAAATGCTTGAATAGGAACACAGCAATACACGGCGACACACAGCAAGCACATGCACACACACACCGACATGCAGCAAACACATGCAGACACTCCATTCGTCCGTTCTGACCCACCTTGGAGGACCCTGTCTCCAGACTTATGGGCCAAACGTAGGAGGACAAGGATTCAACACAGAGACACATTAGAGAAAATCGCTTCCTCTCTTCTGCAAACAATGGTTCCGGGAAGTAATGTAATTCTATCCTGTTCCATTCCCCCTCCCACTCTCATATCCATGGCTGCACTGTCATAGACTAAGCAGACATTTCCAGGGCTACAGTATGTGCTCTGTGTCCAGATGCTAAATGAAAATGGGGTGGTAATATTTGCCCTGTTAGACAAATAAATTCTTATCACGTTTTTTGTAACATTGATATATATTATTTTGGAATTTCAACTATTCCTGAGATACCTAGTTGCCATTAGGTTTCAGAGTCTTGATATGAACCAGCAATTCTGTTGGTGGTCGTGCTCTAAACCCCAGGCTATCTGCATTTCAGCTGGTGGTCCTGCTCTAAACCCCAGGCTATCTGTATGTCAGTTAGGGGTCCTGCTCTAAACCCAGGACTATCAGCATTTCAGTTGGTGGTCTTGCTCTAAAACCAATACTATCAGCATTTCAGTTGGTGGTCTTGCTCTAAACCCCAGGTTATCTGCATTTCAGTTGGTGGTCTTGCTCTAAACCCAAGACTATCAACATTTCAGTTGGTGGTTCTGCTATAAACCCCAGGATATCTGCATTTCAGTTGCGGTCCCATGTTTACAAATGCCAAGAATTGAAGTGGTAACTGGATATTTCAGTTATTTGCTTTTTCCAGTTTTGGTGCTACAGTGTCACCCATATTTTTTGCAGTCAATGATCTGTTGATAAGCGTCGCCTGGCTTAGTCGTTTGAATGAACCAAACTAGCGGTAGAGGATGGGGTCACGAAAAACCCAAAAGCATTGTGTTTCAAAACGTCCCCACAAGAAGCTCTCCCACAGTCTTTTTTCTTTGAAGTTTATTCCTGAACTACTTGGCTAGCTTGACTCTATACTGGAATCCTTAATCAGAAAGTGCATGCCCTGTATAATCTCATCAGAATTTTTTTTAAAAAAGTTATATATATGAATGGGCTAATATCGCATTAACATGCCCAACTTACTAATTGGTTGAATGTGGTTAATTAGAACCAGTCAACCGGTCCAACAATGTCCAAGCTTTCTAGTTCTGACTAGGATGTGACCACCACAAGTGACGAGTCTGTGAGCGGATCTGTCTTTTCACACCTCCAGT
The DNA here is from genome assembly GCA_016801105.1 of Esox niger. NCBI lineage: Eukaryota > Metazoa > Chordata > Actinopteri > Esociformes > Esocidae > Esox > Esox niger. The sequence goes on from JACXGJ010004699.1 coordinate 15,432, forward strand.
TCAAGGCCGGGCCTTGAGCAGCTCCTGCACTAAACCCCTCCCTCCCCTGCTCAGCTATCCCCGTGGAGACGGAACTTTAAAGCCCCGCTCTCTGTGGTAATACATTTGCCAAAAGGTCTGGGTTAGGGCTACATTACAAAGAGCTACAAGGCTGTCGTTGCTGTGGGTCAGCACACAGGTTTACACAGGGGGCAGGGGTGTTAATGCTCCAGGCTTTAAAGAAGTACTACACCATGTCTCCACTCTTCTAACAGGCACCCAGGGTAAAGGCTGGAACCAATCTCTGAGTGAGAGGGCGCACGAGTGTGTGTGTGTGTGTGTGTGTGTGTGTGTGTGAGTGTGAGTGTCTGTGTGTGAGTGTGTGAATTTGTGTGCTCGCGTGTGTGCATCAGTCCAGGCATGTGGGTCACTTCGCACCACGAGGTCCTTTTAACCCTTCGGAGGCCAAGACCACCCCCTCCGTGCTTGCTCATAGGCCTACACTGTCTCTTCGACTGGCATGGTTACTGCTTGGGCTGCTGTTCAGTTCACGATCTGCTCCAAACGCACTTGTATAATTGCATGAATATCCCAAAGACATGATCAAATTTCCCTATCCTGTACTAGGGAGATAATGTTTACGGATTAATGTTCAACTGATTAGATGAATAGGAAGTTGTTTTGTTTGTTTAAACTGGTTTCCTCCTGCATTACATTCATGTTGATTACAGAACAATTGGGCCTCGGCGTTGTTGTCATGGGGCGATATGGCGTTGCTGTGACCTTGACTTTTTGATTGATTTAGTACACCTGTTGTAAACCACCTGGGAGACAACCTGGAGATGACCTGTTCTGTTGGCAACCCCGCTGAGAGCGTTAACTCAGTGGTAATTCAGCATTGTTCTACTCTCTCGTGAGAGTTTGTTTTTACTTTTGATAAGTAGCTTTTGTTTGTCAAATATCACATTTTGAATGTGGCAACTTATTTGTTACAGAGGATCAGGCTTAGGTCATAGCAATGCTACAAATGAAATCTTATTTATTGTCAGAATCAATTTTTATCACCACAGCACATTTACAGGTTATTCTGAGAAAGAGCAATAAAAGCCCAAGCCAATATTGTATGTCATAAGGTTATGTGGAATCATTCCAAATAATAAAGTCACCTTCTAAAAGAATGCAATTATGTATACATACAGTCCTGAAATCAAAGTGCTGTGTTTACAAGGGAATCGTTTTTTATTCTACTGGCACAGTTCTGGCAATGACAACACCACACCCATATGCAACAACCCGTCCCTATTTAGGAAAAGGACACAGGCAGACAGACGGGCAGAAAGGCATGCAAGCGGAAAGGCAGGCAGTCAGAAAGGCAGGCAGGCAGGCAGGCAGAAAGGCAGGCGGGCTGGCACCCAGGCGGCTCAGGGAAATGAATAGAAAGACAGTGTGGTGTGGCCTTCCACACAACCAGGGGAAGTAATGAAAACAAATGGTGGGTCTTATTCCCGCGGGAGCTGAGGAGGAACTTAGTCATCAAGCTAATTTTATTCTTGTCTGGACCAGAGACTCCATTTCCTCTGGGTGTTTTTACAAACCCTGGCTGTGGAGCTGGCCAATGATGGATAAGACTGCCTGATGGCCGGATGGCAGATGCTAGCCCTGTAACTCAAGCCCAAACGCTCTGTGACCCCCTCATGCCCCATGCGCTCACCATCAGACCCAATATTTCTGCCCTGCACACACGCATCACTTGTCCTGTCCGGTAATCAGCGTGTGATTCAGAGACAGTTCAATCAGGGTTGGGTCATTCACTTTATAATCCTTAATCTGTTGCATTTACTATTAGCCAGTCCAACATTTTTATCTGTAATGTTTGTATTACTCAAATGCAATCCAAGTACTTTGTTACTTTTGCATTAATGTATTGTTAGAACAAACATTTTTACAAATATTCCAAATGCAGGATGTTACTGTTTACATAGCTGTCTGACCATTAACTAAATAAAAACACTGATATTATTTTCAGTTTTTTTAAACAACATTAAAATATGAAATGCATAATACTGTAAGCCTAGCTCTTATTTAACTGAAAATAAAAATATATTAAATATTTAAAAATGTTCACACTGGAAAACATCCTAAAATGTTTATAAAAATGTATCTCTAAGTAACATAGGAATATTGAAAGTACAAAATGACTTGTTCACAACAAAATGTAACAAATAATGTAATCCCCAAACAACTCACCCAATTAGCTTTTAAAAACTAGGGATCTGGGAATTTATCATATCTGAAGTCATCAACTAAAGACATTCTCAGCATTAAAATGCCACAAATGCAATTTATAAAACACAACAAATGGAAGTGGTTTCACCATCCAAATGGTATTTATGCCTTTTCTACAGGCAATTTCATACATCCCATGTGATTACAAATGCAGCATTAGCACAGCAGGTATAGCTAGGAAACTAACTAACTTGTAGTCTGGGAAATCTCATGCTTTTGCTGTGACAGTGAAAAGCAACCCACGCACTGTGAAAAGCAACCCATTGTCTCTGTGCAGTGTTTCCCAATGTCAGCCCTCGAAGACCCACAACAGCACACCATTGTAAATCTTTACAAATCTTTATAATTCGACTCATCAAGGTCTTTATGATTAGTTGACATGTTGAGCTAGGTGTCCTGATCTTGGCTCAAATGAAGTGTACTGTTAAGGGATTGAAGTGGCAAAACAATGCTCTAGAAAGTTTAGCTTGCCACACCTGCCAGTCGTCATCCGACCACTATTTCTTCAGGTTTGAACTAGTCTGCAATTTGCTGTACTGTTGGCATCCAGAGAACAGCATTGTTTTCTTGTGCAATAACTTTGTCTTTGGTGAACTTGTCCTGCTGCTTAGAAGACCTTGTATTTCCATTTTGTTATAGTTACTTGCTCATTAAAATGTGAGAAAATCATTCCTTCTGAGTTTGAAAATAATCTTAGAATTTATAATCGGTGAAATATCTGTATTCTGATTATATCAGAATTGCTGGTAATGTAAGAATTTATTCGCTAATCCTAAACCACCAATTCCCACTACTTACCTTCATCTGTACACCAATGTACTTTTAACCAGCATTTTGATTATTCTGTTTGTTTTTTACTGGTCTTAGTTGAGTATATAATAAGTTCAAATAAATGGAATATTGACCTTAAGAACGTGGGTGATCCTATCAAATTATAGAGTTAATCAACCACCACTTGTTACATGTGATGGTCTGATTCAGTGAGGTTTGTCTTGTTTACAGAGGTCTATAAAAATGATAGCATGACAACATCAGCATTATGATCTGGCTGTATGACTGAAAGGCTGGTTGGCAGGTTGAGTCATATGGTGATTATGGTTATACTGATGGTTTATAATTGAGATATTGCACTCTGTCTTTTCTACAGATGGTACTGCCATGAACAAACTAGGCTTTATCATACATAGATTAAAAGTGAATTTTGCCCAAAGTTTCGGCAGATGGGGAAAAATATATTTGCCCTAGAGGGAAGTGACATGTCTCCATTGTTTATGGGATGGCAGTGCTTTCTCTACCGTTATGGCAGCATTATGTGGCATGTACACAGACAAGACCACGTTCACTTGGGACAGTGCATACGGCTGGCCAAATGGCTCCTGTTTATTACAATCGGCATTCCCTCATTCACCAGCTTACATTTATGGTTTATTCAGGGGCTTCCCTTTTAGTCCGGGCCGTGGTCCAAACAGAGAAATGCAAAAGCCTCTATTCTTGTTGATTTGTTTGTACGCAACAGCATCCAGGAGAGAAGAAAACATTAAAAAGCAATTAATACATGAGAATGCAGAAGGAAATGTGACTCCGAGGGGAATGCCCATCTCCTCCCCAGCAACTTGGAATTGCGGCAAACACGCAAAAGACGGCTTTTAGTGTGACTCCAGCTCGTCCCAGCAGACGGCTGACGGACAGGGGAGTGGAGGAACAAACAAAGGCAGTTTAGGAACAGCATAATCAATGTGACATTAGCACACACACATAATGCACAGGGGGCCGGGCTCTGCTTGGCTCTGCTTAATACTATTCCAACTGGCAACTTGTTCCTCAGTGATTACCATTTCCCCTTTAGAGAGCTTTTCTCTGTCTCTTTTCGCCCATCAACAGAGACCGAACATGATCACAAGATATCAGTGGCACTCACTTTAAAAGCAATCAAGTATGCATGTAAATTCTCCTGTGACAGTTCTGGTTCACCCCCTCTGTGCTTTGTTGAAGCCTCCTTGATTTCCTGGGTGTTATCCACAACGAATCATAAAGCAGGACAAGCTTGGCCCGAGATTAAAGCTAGCGGACGCCTTGAGTGGGACCGACATGAAAAGGCAGATAAACTGGAATTATGTTAACTGTGAGACAGCTGAAAGTGGCCATACATTTACTGGTCTGATTCTTTTGTAGGTTTTTCCTTAAGGCAAGTGCAACCTTTCACCTATATACTTCAGAAAAAGTCAACCCTGATGTAGATGAAAGTTTTATGCAGGTAGAAGCAATGATTGCTTTTCATTGATAGATGATTATAATCGTGCTAGATCTCATCGATTAGAACTGCGGTTTATAATATAGGTCTGGGGATTTGTTAAATCAACAATATTCATGAACATGCTCTTTCTGAATGCCCCCCCCGACCCCATCATCTTGTCACTGAACGGATCTTTACACACATTAATTCTTTCAAGTTGTTTCTCCTTCAAACCTTTACCGTGTATTTCCCTCAAGGCTGTGGGGAGAAGGCATCACTTCCAAAATGAACCACTCAGCTGTATTGTGCATTTCTGCCATAACAATATAAAGGGAGAAACAAAATCAATTTTGGTTGAGTCTCTTGAGAGGACTCAGGCTTGGGAGAACAACCAAGGTAAATGTTAATTTTTTTAAGCATATACACTGACAATGAACAGGCACATAGTTGCTAACCTTGCTTTAAAACCATAGTAACACCATAGTAACACCATAGTAACAGAATAATCATAGAGAGCCAGTGACCCACAGTATTGATGGAAAATGAAATCATCATAGAAAACAAGGGAATCATCAATCTGTAAGCACCATGTCCATACCACTCTGAGTCTGTTCATTAATTGTTCCACTTCACGGTCCCTAGGTGTCTAGTTGCAGGGTCATTAGTGTTTACACGCCAAAAATAATACAAAAAAATACTGGGTTGTTTGGATGACCCTACTGCTGGGTTGTTCAGGCACTGGATCAATTACTATATATGTGTGGTATATGTTGCAGAATCAGTTATTACAATTACATGACATGGTAACCATAACTGGACCTGGTAACAATAATAGGACCTGGTGACCATAATACAACCTGATAACAACAATACAACCTGGTAACAATAATACAATCTGGTAACAATAATAAGACCTGGTAACAATAATAGGATCTGGTAACAATAATAAGACCTGGTAACCATAATAGGATCTGGTGACCATAATACAACCTGATAACAATACAACCTGGTAACAATAATAGGATCTGGTAACAGTAATAAGACCTGGTAACAATAATAGGATCTGGTAACAATAATAAGACCTGGTAACAATAATAGGATCTGGTAACAATAATAAGACCTGGTAACAATAATAGGATCTGGTAACAATAATAAGACCTGGTAACAATAATAGGATCTGGTAACAATAATAAGACCTGGTAACAATAATTGGATCTGGTAACAATAAATATGACCTGAAACAATAATAGAATCTGGTAACAATAATCACACCTGGTAACAATAAAATGACCTGGTTACAATAATTTCACCTGGTAACCGTAACAGGACCTGGTAACATGGTCCACTCCACTGGTTACTACACTAACCAAAAGTATAAAGATCCTAGGAAGGATCCAAATGCACAAAAGGCATCAAATCACCGACCAACTCTCCCCTATGATGGCTGCTGACATGCATGTGTGCTCACAATGGAGGAATCCCAGTTTTAGCTGCAGTAGGCTGATCGCTCACAGAGAGCTCAGTGATGCTGGTGGGGCATGGCCAGACACATTACGGACAACAAACACAATTGCATTTTATCAGTATTTATCAGTATGCTGTGTCAAGATGCTGAGAAACCAAAGCAACATGCCATTCATCCGCCCCCGTAAACAGATGTTTGAGTGTGATAATGCACCACCGATTCCTGGAAAGCGTCCCGGTTCTATGGCCACCACCCTCCCCAGACATGACGACCACTGGGCATGTGATGTCCAACGTGTGTGGCAACATGCATGAATGGCAACCACCCATATCCAGCAACTTAAACAACCGCTAAGGAGGAGTGGGACAACATTCAACAGGCAACCATCAACTGCTTGATCAATTCTATGCAAAGGTGTTGTGTTCATTGGAGAACAGTGCAATAAGACAAGCAAGGGTAGACAGAGATCAAAACATCCGGCCTGGGAAAAGTTAGCATCCCTGGCGCATCAGGCGAGGAGTCCGCTGATGCAGAAGTGGATCAGCAGTACCTATGGGCGGACTGGGGACAGAGACACCCAGGAGTCCTCGGTGCTGAGGTGTTCATCTTGGATTTAGGTCTTCTGTAAGAGAAAAACAGAGAAGTAGTGACGGAGTAGGAATTACAGAGAGCAGGACTAAGATTATAGTCACCCAGATGGGATGGGCTGGTAATGAAAATATCTACTTATTTTGTTCCTGTTGAAATATCTTGTATTTAATAAGAACATTTGTCATGCCAGATAATTGACAGTCCTCACAAATAACAATGTAACGTACATATTAATTCAATATCCAGTGGAAATGTGAATAAAACATCAATAAAATGAAACGTATTGAACTGAATCCCATAGTCCAACTGGCTAGGCTAACATGTTCAGTCCACTATTTAACCAGCGTAGGGCTACCAAGTAACCACGGCAGTGACAGCTCCTTCACCCTCGATCCAGCCCTTGCTCTAGCCCTGGCCTGGCCTGGCCATTTTTATCTCTCCGTCTATTTCACTTTGAAGCACTTGATCTTCCAACATGTCTGCCATGTGCGGCTGATGGTGTCATGGACGGGGTCACGCTGAGGGCATTGTCACCGGCTGCCCTCCCCTCCCGCCCCCATCGCTCCTTTCTTTCCTCCGATCCCTCTCAGAGATATTTGTCTCTCAGCAGCATGGCTGGGCCGAGAGAGATTGGGACGAGGGAGAGAGGGAAGCTCCGCTCTGACAGACAGCCAGCGCCGAGCAGAGCTGAATCAATTAAGGCACATCAAATCAAGAATTCATGCACTCTGAAAGTGACAAATATTGGCTGGAACTGTTGAAGCCGTCAGGCCCCTGAACATTGCTCTCTTTCTCCCTCTCCCTTTCTCCCTCTATTTCTCTCTCCCTGGTGAGCTGGATTTCTACCTTCCAGACATTATCCAGCCAAGTGGAACTGTGGTGTTACAGTGTAAAGGAGAGATCTAGCTCTCTGTTACCCTGGTGACAGTCCGTGCCCTATCTTCGATATACCAGGTTACCCTTTCACTGGATAATCGTGCTGTGGATCACCTTACTTTACATTTGGTTGCTGTTAAGGCTGCCTTTCATGGCTTGTATTTCAGGTAGCTGACCGTGTCTTTAAACTCAGGACATTTCATGTGTTAAGGTTGCTGATTGGACAATGCGAATGGCGACACATAAAGTTTGTTTGACGGCAAGGGTCATTTTCACGATACGAAGGGGAAGGTCTCCTCAACACGGTTAGTTGCCCCCCCCCAGTCATCCTTGTGTTGTCAGTGAGCATATGGCCAGCCGCCTGCCTCACTGCCTGCGCCACTCTGGCTCTGTTTAAAATCCATTCCCACTCCCAGCACCGTCGCTGTCATTCCTCTCAGCCTCGCCACAAACACATAGCAGCCACTTGATATGTTTGCATGGGGATTTAGGGATGAACATTATCGTGTTTTCAGACCGAACATCTGGTGGGGGGAAAAGGTTACAGTAGGGATCCCAGCCCTTCACAGAATTCCTTCCATCAGATAAATCACTAACAAGTCACTGTGAAATGGGGGGGGGGGTAGTAAAGGGTGGGGGTAGGGAAGTTGCGTGTCTGCGTATGTACATGGTTGCATGCATCTGTGTGTACAGGGCAGCCTTTCCAACCCTATTCCCTTCCGGGCACCGGCAAATGACTGTCAAAAGCTGGCTTCAACCAAACCATTCCCAGAATTCTTTATGATCGAATATCTTGTCACTCTAATGTACCGCACTTTATCAGGGGAAGTGCAAAAGGTATACATTTTTATTAACTATGTAGTACATCAAAATGTTTCTAAGACTGCTTATAATAACGACAATATTCACCTTGTAGTCTGCGGACAACAGGTTGAAAACTATTGGTGAGGTAACGGAGGGCCTTCCGTCAAACAGCATCACAGGCCACTTACAACCCCACCAAGGGTAGTGAAATACTGACTGGCTGTAGGATCTTAAGCAGGTTGCAACATATCATGAGAACTGGATTATGTAGTGCACATTAGCCTCATGGTAGCCTACACATTCTCTCACTCCCCCCTCAAAGGCTGCTGGTTTCTACTTCCCAGGGTGGTGCAACATGTCCCACCCCCTGTCAATCAAGCTCCACACTGTTTGTTCTCTCAACATTCTGGTCATTCATGCACTCAGAATATTATTTCAAAAAAATAAAAGCAATACTGCTCACACTGTTGCTTTTAAATATTACCCTATGTTTTGAATATCATACTGTTTGTATTTGTATGTTGCTTGCCAGTCGTATGCAGGCTGGAATTTGGCTAAAATAATGCAAATTGCAAATGTTACTTATTTAGTTTGGCTATATGCTGCTGGCTAGCTGTTATTACAAAGAACTTAGACAAAAAGTACATTAAAATGTTGGCTTAAACAAGCTAGCTGAAATCAAGGATCTTGAAAATGCAGTTTCAATGTGCAGTTACTCTGTGCTGTCTTCATTTATAACATAATCATATTTATTTAGGTTTAAAACTGCAACATTTTATATATCATTATGCGTAACTGCAGAAATGATGACTCTGCAGCATTGCAAAATGTGATAAATCAATTCAATGCTGGTTTTAGTTCAATTGTTCTCTATAACATACAGTTTAGCCCCCCAAAAATGTAAAGCTTCCTTTATGTAGATGCAGGCCTATATGAGGACTTCTGGGTATAGGCTGTGTTGCTGCGCTCACTATCTCTGTGCAACAGTTGGAAAATAGTTCAAACTGCCAATGTATGTGCGCTTGAATCTAACAGTGTCTTAAAACAACCATAAAATAATGCTGTAGAAAATCAATTCTCCCGACCCTCTAAGCAGAACCTAGGTGTAAAATAAGCACTTTAGCAAATGTGGCAGCGTATCTCAAAACAGTTGAAAACATTTTTGCTCCAGAGGTCAATACGGAATCCTTTCAGTGAAGCTGCCAGACTGGCCCTCTGAAACACTAATGCAGACGAACACTCGCCATCAGCACAGCGTACACACGCATACACACACACACACACACACCAGCACGCGCACACACACACACACAAACAGACACACAAAGACACACCTCATCATGTCATAATGAAGAAGAGACACGAGGCACCGATGACTCAGGCACATGTCAGGAGACGTCAGCCTTCCACCTCACATGGCCGTCGTGTTGTACCGTCACACGAAATACTGTCACCACACGGCCACCCGCCACAACATCAAGGACACCTTGTCTGCATCTGCCGCTCCTTTCTTTTAATTATACTCTACACGTACACTGTTGCTATTATCAGGCTGGGACATACCCGCACTGCGGGGGTGCTCACAGAGAAAGCGCTGGAAGTGGCCTTGATTGTTACACGGTGGATGTTTTCTGATGCTCTTCTGAAGGGTGAGGTGATCAGGATGACGGTGTTTTTTTACAGTGATAGTGACAGTTGGCGAAGTTGCAGCTTGTGTGCTTGTGCGCTGCGTTCTGGGTTTGCGCGCGCACTGCGTTATGATTTTACGTCTGGTGGAAGTGTATGTCTCTGAAGAGGACTCTGAGGTTGGCAGTCATGGCATACTTCACACCCTTCAACCAGAGAGGAAGTACTTGACAGCTTCCAGTGCCCTGGCTGCTGCTAATTTCTCCACTTCCTTCCTGCCTAGTTGACCGTGCATCAATCACCTCCCTCCTTCCTAGTACTCTACCAGAAAAAACTAATTTCCTTAATGCTGATTACACTGTAAACTGTCTCACTCTCCTCTGTCTGTTTCCCTTATGTTCAGCCCTCTCTTTCCCTCTGCTTAACATCCTGGACTTCCTCTCAGTTTGACGGCAGGCTCAGCAGGACACAAGTCAAAACAGTCTAAAGCGGACCCCTCCTTTCCAACACGCTATTTCCTGTCATCAGTGATTTGAAAGGATTTGATTGGTGACAGCGTAATAGCAGGAACCTGCATATGGTCACGTACATTTTTCTTTCTGTCCAACTTTCTTGACGGAATGGAAGGGATGGAGAGGATGCTCACACGGAAAATCAATTGTCACACTTTGAAAATGTGTCACAATTAATTGTCACACTTCGCTTTGCAGCCAAATTTAATCTTTTTTTTAAAACTTTTTTGAACCAGGAAAGGCACATTGACAAACCAATATAAGTACCATGATTAAAATAAAATATAAAAATCACAACCATAATTCAGAATCATTACAGTTAATTACAAACATTGACAGATCAAGAAATCAACCTCGAAATCATAAACAATTTACAGTGAAAACAGCAAGGGGAATGGATCTTCAAATTTAAAATGATTTTGTGAGTCGTTCTAAGCTTATGCGGCAGAGTACAGAAGTAGACCTAAAAGTGGCTGATACAAGCCTCCATTTAGCTTTAAATGAAAAAATGCCTGGTTCCTAAAATAAATCCCAAAGGGAGAATTTTTTTGCAAGTTGTTGAATTTGCAATTTGAGAGAGGTTGCCTTCAGTTTAAATTCCAAGATATTTATATGAAGTTACAGCCTCAGTCTCATTGCTCTTTCTTTTCCAAAGCTGAACTGGAGCTGGTTCTCATTGCGTAATGTCTCCGGTAGCATCATCCACTGTTCGGAGAGAGTGTGGGTGCTTGCTGGGGGGATCTGAGTGGCGTCTGAGATAGCCAGAGTGTGATGGGATCCTGGCCTCACGCTGAAGCATGAGAAATTCCCAGCATGCCTTTTCTCAGGCCTCAGATCCTTCATCAACACAAGCTGACTCAAGTTATTTCTCACCTCCCATGAATCTGCACAGCCAGCCCTGATCCAGGGTCATTGAAGGTGCATTGCATATGTTTGTGTCTGTGTGTGTGTGTGTGTGTGTGAGTTTGTGTGTGTGTGTGTGTGTTTCCGTCTGCTCTGAACATCAAGCCTCGTCCGGTGACAGCGCCAGACAGGGAAAGACAGTATTTGTTTCGTCATGGCGACACAAGAGGTCAAAGAACAATCTTTATCAGGAAGTAAACAACATATTAAAGCGGTTCCTTTATTTGTTTCTGCGGTTCCAGCATCATTGCCGTAGGGGAATTGTCTATACCGTAAAACAAAAGGCAGGCTCCGGGCTCTCATTGGAATTCTATTTTCATTCTGATGTTATATTGTGTGGTAGCAGCATACCAAGAGTTAAGCCTTCACAGCGGTTGTCAAGGCTCACCTCATCACTTTCATTCTAACCAATCATAGAAGAGAGTGACATCCCATTGGTCCGTTACATGCCCGACTACATTACACCACTCTCTTCAGTATTACCATGATACTAATCTACCAGTTATTTACCCTATTAATATTTTACCTGCTTGATACAATGATGACTTTAATTAGCAAATTTCCTATTTATGTATTTTACTATACTTCACAACATTTTAGAACAATTAATATAATGATTACAAAAGGAATATATTATTTATAGTAATATTTGTATTACAAAATAAACTGATTAACCAACCAAGACTATAAACAACGGCATACTATCAGAAAACATTTACATACCGTTTGCCTGTTTATCTGCAGGCCTATCCCAGTGGAGAGATAGATGAGGCAGTGAGGACCTGTGATTCGGCCCCCTGCAGGGAGTTTGCCCTGTCCCGCTGAGAGGACCACAGACTACTGCAGGGCAGGCACGCATCACCCATCACTCAATCTGAAACACACTCAGAAACACACACACAAGCTCAGACCCCCCCCCCCCCCGCCCCACGAAGAGAGGTCAGAGCTCAGGCCCTGACCATAAGGCCGAGATGGCATGGAGGAAATCGAAGCTCCTCTTGTCATTCATTTACTCTGCTAATGGCTCATACTGGGGGTTCACGTTTCTCCTATATGCTTCAGGGTCCACTGTTTACATGGACACATTATGTTCCTGTGTGTTTGGCTTGGTGTGTCTGTATGTATGCTGGGTAGGGACAGCAGGACGCCACCAACACCAACACACTAAAGCCTGGTGTCCCCGTGTTATGTACACTCCATCACAGATGGACCAGTACTGGAACACAAACCACTGGTAAATTGTTCACAGAATAAACAGCCAAGGGGAGAGGGGAGGGAGGGAGAGGGGACAGGGGTGGTAACACAAGAACCGAGGAGTTTTGTGACATGGTCGTCACTGGCCTGATGGATGGGCAGTCCCCTGCCACCGCCGCCACTGCCTTATCTGGGTGGCCCACGCCCTGCCCACATGGTCCAACATTTCCCAAGAAGCCCTGCAACGGTGGGTCGGACAAATTACCCACATCCTCGGCAATCCGCTTTTCAGGGAAGAGATGATTGAGGAGAGGGAGGGCTTGGTGGGTGGGGGGGGTTAAACATGCACTTTCTCTGTGCAGGGACATTTATTTTAAGTTTCTTTATCCAATCAATCACCAAACCTGTGCGTGTTGGCGGACAGAGGCATGGTGAAACATGTGAGGGGTGCTGGGGCGTGGGCAGCGTTTCCAGACTGCAGGGAGGATTAAGAGTCTGGAATGCAAGACACTCCTTGACCCCTGGGTGACCTTTACTAAACCTCACCCCATATCTGTCCCTTATGGGTCATGATCCAATCGGTCACCCTGGGACATTGACCCCTCTGTGGCTAGCTGGCAGTTTGACTGGTGGTTGGCGCACCTTCACCGTCAGACAAGCCAATGTGAAGACTTCTTCAAAAACACACCTCGTGACGAACAGGATTGGTACTTAAGGGATATCAAGCTTGTTCACTTTCTAGCGCCCATGTATACTGAAACATGAATGAAGGGTACTCTTCGTCCCGTTCGTGGACCTCACGGAGGGCTTCCATTTGGCAGCTTGTTTGAAATGAGTGACGTTAGTGGGGGAGAGGGGAAAACGCGTCACCTTGGCGGCTGAGTGGCAGTGACAAGCAGCAGGGTTGGGTGGCAGCATCTCTCACTCAGTCCACTGGCTGATGCAACGTGACTGGGTGCTGAAATGCAGGGCAGATGGGGCGGGGCCTGCTTCTGTCAACGCCCTGAATAAAACATCATCCACTCACGTCAGTTCAGCATATTTTTTGCATTGTAAAATATGCAACATTTTTGCATTCATTATGTGTAATAATAATTTCATGATATTCATAATTTCATATTTCTTTTCAATATTAAGCCAGGTTTGTTGTAATGTCATGTTCTCCTTTCTTGGAGTTTATGGCACAGCATTAATTGTATTGAGAAATGAGAAGGAAGACAAAATCTGTATTGAAGTGAACAATTGAGTGATTATGCCCTATTAGACTCTCACTCTTATTGATTGACCTACTTCCGCTGCTTCTCTTTATTTCGCTCTCCCTCTTTCTGTCTCTCTCTCTTTCTCAATCCTTCTACTTCTCTCTCTGTCGTCCAGCCATTCCACTATTTCAGTTATTTTTCGGTTGTTGTTGATCTTTGCAGGACTGTTTGTTTGCACCTTCACAGTTTGGCTTGACCTGATCTCAGAGTCTTGCGGATGGCTTTAACAGTATTGTTGAGGACAAGACATCTTAACCTAGGTGGCTTGTCGATGATTCATTGGGGATATCAGACCATCCTTGGCTTTAGAGTCGCATTAAACAAACAAAAATGCTATATTTAACACCACATCTGTAACAACAAGGACAACGGCAATGTTACGGCTGTAAATGACATGGGAAGACTGTGACACACATGGGAATATATTTGGTTGGTCTTTGTAACAAAAAGAAAAAGGTCCCTGTTCCTGGGCTTTTGAACTGTCAAACCCAGATAGAGTATTGGAGTTATCATGGTTTATTGCCCATCCATCTTTTACTAGGCCTTAGTTAGGAGAGGGCGGGTGTTGTAGTATGTGCTCATCATTCTCTGCTTCAGCGCAGATGGCATGCTGGGTAGTCGTGACTGCAGTGTGATGCGCTGGATTAATGACAGTCCTGGATAGGAGATGATAAAGACGAGGGAACCAGAGCCGCCCGACTAGGCGCCACAGAGCCACAGAGACCAGGCACAGCTGGGGTTAAACTTCCAGACAAGTTAAATCAAGATGAAAAGTGATGAAGAAGGAGGGAGGTGTGTGTGTGTGTGTCAGGGTGGGGGGGTGCATCAGGCGCCTGTCGGGGTAGTGGTGGTTGGGGAGGGGGGTTTGGGGCAGTCAGATGGCTAGTCAATAGGCTGGTCAATCATTTTCCCTGAAGTTATGGATCTAATATGTGCTAAAAGGTCGGGGAGAGATTAGGCTGGGCTGCAGTGAAAAGCCTGTGTGTCTGTAGACGAGTGCTAGAGAAGGAATCTGAGGTCTCATAGAGAAACATGAAGAAAGAGTAAGGTCTGGGAAAAGATAATGTTACAAAGACAACATTTTCTATTTCAATAGAAGGAAATATAGATAACCAATAGCCAAAAGAAAAAGCTGCGTGTGTGGTTGTGTGTGTGGCTGTCTCGCGGTGTTGTTGTATTTGTGTGTGTGATACCAACAGAAACAAAAAAAATGAATCTCATATCTGCATGAAATAATATGTACATGTACATTCATTATTTTAGTTTTTTTTTAAATTAATTTGCTTTATCCTGACTAACCTAAGACAGGTTTGAAGTAAGGCCATTTTGTCTTTGCTTATATTTAATGGCATGGACTGAATTGGAATTGCTATACATAACAGAAGAAAGACAGACAAACAGTAGCCAATACAGAAAGCCGTATTTGTGTGTTTGATTGTATTGGTGGCTGTCACCCAGCGTTTGTGTGTGTGTGGGTGTTTGTGTTTGAATTTGCGTGATGTCACTGTGCCGTCTGTCTGTCGGAGGTAAAGGGGCCGTACTGAGGAGCCTAGCAGGGGCTCAACCCTGACCCTCACCTGTGTCACGTCTGCCTGGAAGTGTCATCACGTCTTCATGCTCTGACATCTCCTCACCTACAGCGCAAGTCTCCACCTCCATAGCATCTACCCCGCGCACAGACTCTCTCCCCCTCATGTCCCTGAGGCGCCTGTCAATCACCTGTTCACACACACACACACACACACACACAAACACTATTGCACACCTGCACCTGCACTTGCACGCAAACACACACACACAAGTGTACACACCAACACGCACCCTCTCCTCAGAGCCCTACAGTGCTGAGAAGGCAGCGGAGCGCGAACTGGTCCATTCTGGCCCAATTTTTTCAACCTGGCTCCTGTCTGCCTGTGATGTATTCCTGAGGTGTTGACTGTCAGGTCCATTTATGCAAATGTGTTTTAGATTGTTGAATGTTTATTTGGAAGCTGTGAAAGCACTGAAAGCACTGTTTTAAACATGTACCAGCATAAGTGCCGGTCTCCATCAGATACACTATTGGTATAACATCATATTTGATCAGCTGCTGGCTGAGGGATGCTTGAAAGCATAGTAAAGCACAGCAGAGTAAGGTATTTTATGTTAACCAGACAACTTCACCATGGCCAAAATATTTGATAAAATAACTAAAATCTCCTGAAGGTAGAAAGGACCTCCGTTTTGTGATATCACTGCTCCTTGCGTCTTGAGTATCATGAGTCCTGTCTGAAATATTGCGCAAATAACGATCAAAGACAATCCCACTGTAGGCAAGGGCAGTCGATCCTGCCTGGTGAGGCCAGACGGTGATTTTGTTTCACATTTCCGCCTGAGATCCAAGTAGACGTGGAGTAAGAGAATAAAATACAACAAAAGAGCCTCTGGCGGGAGCCCAAACTCTCCACATATCAGTTGGGCTTTGCTGCCACGTGGCATATGGTACAAGACAAACTGTCAGCCTTTTTTCTTGTGTCCCTGCCCTGCTGGAGAGATGACAGGGGCAAGAGCATGTCTGTGTGCCGGCCGGCCGGCAGAAGGCATCAGGCAGGCTTAACAGTGATTTGGGGGGAAAAGGGGAGAAAGACACGGCGGCGATGGCAGCAGCATGGGGGGGTCGTCCGCTTGGCTTGGCGTGGGGGACTGGAGGGTAGCTGTAGGGGACAGGGTTGGCCAGCACTGGGAGGAAACAGCAAATTGATCAAATTGTGGAGGCAAGACTTTCGGCCAATTATCTGGGTCATGTCAATGCCTCTCTGGTCTCTGTTGGTCAGAGTGGGGAATATTTATGTATGTGTGTGGGTGTGCGTGTGTATTTCCGTGCATGTCTGTGTGTGTTTGTGTGTTTGATTCTGAGTCTGGGATTGTGAGCTTACGTGTGTGTGTTTCCATGTGTGTGTGTGTGTGTGTGTGTGTGTGTGTGTTTGCACTTTTGCAGTTTACAGTCTTTTCTAGCAAACACGTCTAACAAACATCAAAAGCAAACAGGGTTCATTAGCACCAAAGCGACACTTCCAGCTTTGTGCTTAAGGTGAACGTTCGGGCAGATGCAACAAATACTGCCATTGCTATCTGAAGCAGACAAACTCTTTTGACCTTTCATAAAACAGGACATGAAACTGTAAATCAGTCACACCAATATGAAATGATTGCCTTCACTAAGCACATTGACCGCCACACAGATTATATGTAGGGTCAATAACCAGAGAAGCCATTCATTTATTTCTTGTTGTTCTAATGGCTATATTGTGATTGTTGAATGTGTGATTGGGGCAGGCCTTCCTTGTCTGTCCTCCTTGCTAATGCTGTTCTCTTGAGCCTCTCAGAGAGAGAGGGATGTCTGAGGGAAGGGACATGACTGTCATTGTCTGTGTGGTTCCCAGAGGCTCCCTAGGATCCTACCAATTAGCCTGGTGTTACCAGAACCCCCTGACAAAGAGCACCCAGACAGACCTCCACCAATACCAAAAATGACTGAGTTCTACCATGTTGCCATGAAATATACACGTTTTGAATGCTAGTACTTAACAAATTAAAGCAATTATACAATACCACTCGTAGCAGTATTAAATGTGAAAAATGTAGATGTGTGAATGTGTGGATTTTTTCTATTCAAAGGTATTAACAGTCTAGGTTTCACACAAAAACTATAGTAAGTCAGTACATTGAGAGGGAACCTGCTGAAAGTGTGTGTGGTCAGGACAATTACTAAATCAGTCATGGCGCTATTAGCTGTTGATGGTTAAATGGCCATTATGGATAGTCTCCTTCAGACCCAACCTGACCAGTCTCCTCTGAAGGTGTGTTTTGTGCTGTGTGTGGCACACACGTACACACACTCATGAGACGCTCTGTGTGGGCCGTGTTTGGCCTCAGCGTCACGTCGTGACAGGTCCGTCTCACACATGGTGATCAAACAGCAGCCACAGCTCTGCAGAGTTCACACACGCAACAGTCTGCAACGGATGATGTCGAGTGGACAATTAAAAGTTAAGCCAGTAGGTTCTCATCACAGGCCTCGGAAGACCGAATTTCTGTCAAAATCCTGTAGGTTTTTACCTTGGTATGTTCTTAGATATTTCATCATAGAAATTATTATTACAACAGCCCTTTTCTTAGTAATGTCTGCTATGTTTTTCTCTTCCCCCTGCTCTCTTTCCCTATCGCTCACTTTCTTAGTGGCTCCATATCCATGCAGCCATCCTGTCTGGAGCTGTAGTGGCTGTTTAGTGACCATCTACAGTCCAATGTGCTGTGGCTTTCAGGTACAGACAGACAGAGCTGATTACTGGCTCTCAGTCCCTCAGTCAGACCTGGGGGCTAAACACCCATGCAGCTAGCCAGGAGAGACAGGGGAAGGCCAATCTGGAGCTGCATCAGACACACAGTCTGGCTAATGTAATTGTCCTCCCCTCAGGCTCCATATTACCATAGATCTGTGGGATAGTCGCAATCCAGGAGGAGCCCCTGTGATTTAATAAAGGCCCAGCAAATGAATTTGACTCCTCAGGCCCTTCCTACTCACTTACAAACAATGGACAGGCAACCTTGGGTGTATTGAATAAATAAACATATTGAGAACAGACGGTTCAGTACATTCAGTGGAAGTTGGAACAGACAAGTGCCGTATTGTGTATTAGTATTATTGTACATTCCCATTCAACATTTCGTGTTCACTTTTATTGGATGCAACAACCAATTCAAACAACCTCAAAGCCTGAGCAATTATGTTAATGTTGGCTATGATGTTAAGTTTCATTCTTTCAATAATTTCTTCCCAGTTTATTTTCTTCAGACATGGTGGTGTGCGTTGAAGCCAGTTTTTCCTTCTGTTTGAATGCAAAGTTAGTCCAGCCCACATTATCAAGCTAGCAATATCCAGCCCACAATATCTAGCCAACAGATTCCAGCCCACAGATTCCAGCCCACAGATTCCAGCCCGCAATATCCAGACCACATTATCCAGCCCACAGATTCCAGCCCACATCCAGCCCACAATATCCAGATCACATTATCCAGCCCACATAATCCAGCCCACATTATCCAGGCCACATAATCAAGCCCACAGATTCCAGCCCACATTATCCAGACAACAAAATCCAGCCCACAGTATCCAGCCCACATTATCCACCATCTTTAAAATAAGGTATATTTTTTAGATTATACTGCTTGTTTTTTAGAAAATATGTCTTGAATATTTTGTAATTTGTCTTGTTCCATTGGCAACATTCTTTGTAGTGTAATTCCTGTGCAGTGTCTGTGTGAATGTTATGAGGCCTGGACTACAGGCCATTACCCCCACCCACACCTCATGAAGTTACAGTGAATGGAGCATATGAAGGACTCCCTATAGGTTCCTGGGACTGGACTAGGGGAGGCCCACACACAGACACACACAGCCCAGTGGTGCTGGTGGGGAATGGGGTAGAAAGCAAAGCTGTCTCTGTGGCTTCTCTTAATAAAATGTGCCTTGTCCCTTCTTTCCTTACTTGGAGGGGTGGTCTCATCTTCCCGGTCTGTGTCTCTATGTCATCTCCATCCTGGTGAAAACACATTGGTCCCCTGACCACCCCAGAGCAACTTGTTGGCTAACTCTTAAAAACCTGAGGCAGAGCAATTATCTTTTACGAGCTGCCAGAGAACAGTGACGGTGGGCGGCCCAGGCCACGGTCCACAGGGACCTCCTCCTTCCAGGCCAGGGCCATGCCTCCTCCTCCTAGGGCAGGGCCATGCCTTTTCCTCCCAGGCCAGGGGCCTGCTCCTCTCAGGCTAGGGTCTTCCCCCTCCCAGGACTGGGCCGTGCCTCGTCTCTGTCCACAGGAACCTCCTCCTCCAGTGTGCCTGGAGCGCCTTAAATGGTGCTTATCTCTGGAAAACTCACTTTGTTGGATGGGCTTGAGGACGCTTTTTTCTCTACCCATGTCAATGTTTGCATCGTTCAGCCATTTTGTGGGAAGGGTCTGCACGGCATCGGAGAGCACATAAAGGCGGTGAGGGATGGTGACAGACTGATCACTCTGGAAGAGTTGTTGTAAGGTTTCATTGCCTGTGGGTGGGGCCACGTCTCCCGTCTGATGGAAGGAGTGGCAGAACTCAGCACTGTAAATCTGCTCTAGATGCACTAGCATGGTCAATATATACAGCCTGGACCTCCCTTAACTGTTGTGTCCAGGCAGAAGCAGGAGGGAACCGACACAGATTCCATCATCAATTTTTCAGGCTTCTCTGGTCATCTCATTAAAGGGGAGATATATAGACCCGCTGGCTTCTACCGTCATATGAAACCAGAGGAAGAGAGAGGTCAGGATATTACGTAGTAAACAGGAAGTTAGAGCCCTTTCACAACAGTGACATTTAGGATTTAAAGGAGCAATCAGCGGTCACTGCATTCTTATATAGACTTATCAATGGTAGAGTATTGGGCTTGCAAAGCCAGAGGGATATAGGTTTGATTCCCACTCGGGAACATATTGGAATTGTATGAATCACTACCATAAGTTGCGTAGGATAGGGGTGTCAGCAATTTTTTTTTGTTGTTTTAACTTATGCTGTGTGCTTATATTTCAACTGAAATTGCAACATATAGGCTGTATCCTGATGCTGGTAGATTCAATTTAAACCAGCATACAGTGTAAAACAGGTTACAAACTATCATTTGGATTTTCAGTCATTGCATTTATAGCTCAGGCAATGAATTTTAGAGTAATTGTATTTCTCCAGTCCCTTTCCTCAGCGTTTTAATGAAACGGTGGCCAGGAAAACACTTTGAAATTGTTTCAACTGCTTACTGGCCATTTAATGATGTCCCTATATGAGTTTGGCTAAATTGTCCTTTAATATTCTCCCTGTTTTTGCCTTTCCCTTTTCTTTTCTCTTCTGGTAGTTTTGCCTCTGTGGAGAGGAGGTGTGAAAGGGAGAAGCACGTTTTTCCTTCCTTACCTTTTTCTCTTCCCCTTCCCATGATGTCACTCCATCACTCGCCCATTAGATTAATACTGTAGGTTCATTATCCTTAGTGCCACTTAATACCTTGACCTTAGCAATTTGTGATGATATTGAACTCTGGCTGGCTAATTAGCAGTAGCCTTGATGGGATGTGACAACCACAAGCTGAGTAGGCAGATGTTGGATGACTGTTAATCAGAACAAGGGGGCGGCTCATTCGATGGCTCTTTTCAATTAAGAGTAGGGTTGCAAAATTCTGTTACCTTAAATACATTCCGTGGGTCTCCAGAAATCATAGATGATCCTAGTTGATTCCGGGAATCCTCAAACAGGGATTACAGGAAAACCCGGGAATGTTTTGAATGTTGAATGTAATCCTAGCTATGAGTAAAAGTGAAGTTAAATCCTGATTTGAGTGTCAACAAAGCGTGACTAAGACGCCAGGAGACCACTAGCATACTGTGTTTCTTCTCTCACAGACACCTAATCTGTCCTCCAGACTGCGGCCCGTTGGTTCTACTGCTGTTAAACCTCATTATTCATACTGAGTGTGGTATTCTCCCTACTGAACAAGCACTGGTCTACTCTGTCCACTGTAGGGGACAATACGGTACACTTTCCTGTGTCAAAGAGGTCGTCAGTACATTCACACCCGAGTTCATACTGCCCTTCCGCTACACCAACGCTGACACACAACGTTACAAAAAGATCAGCAACGACAGTCGCAGAATTTTGCCATTTATTGAACGGTGCCCGTCTCCTGTCATTCGCTGAAGTAATACTCAAATGACTTGTTAATACCCTCAAAGTACATACAGATATGCACTCTTACAGTACCACTTACCATGTTACAAAGGCCTCTTACCCTACAGCAAGGGTCCCCTTCTATTTAGCCTTGTACCATTCGTAGCCAGCCACTGGGCAGGCATATTTCCAGACAATGTTTCCAATATGTGAGAAGCCGAGGCGTTCAGTGAAACAGGCTGATTTTAGTGATGTGTACATATGGAGGCCGTAGCTCCGTAGGGCCCTGCTAGCTGCCTGCTCTGCTGTATTGTATGGAACCGACTCTGTCACAGCGAGGCCTATGGATGCCATGAGAGAGCCGGGGCAGGTCTCTGTTAGATGTGTCCCCGGGCACAACCACCGCTACCAGGATGCCTGCAGAAGCTGGTGCCTGTTTATCATCTTACCGGGGGTCCTGTTCGTCAAGCCGCATCTGTACGGCGCTCTAGAAACGTCCGGGGAGAACGGGCAAACAGGCTGTGATGACAAGAATATGGAAGCTGACAGAAATGACTGTGAGTTGGGGGTGATGGCGGAGGGAGCAGACAGGGCTGAGAGGAGGAGAGAAGCCTCTCCACCCCCCGCTTGCTGAAGTCATTGTGCTGGCATGGTGGCCAGAGGCCTTTGGGATGTGCGGGCCAACCCTACCTCTCCTCCCCTCTCCACAGTGCAGCTCCGCGCTGGTGTGTCGATGCTGGAAGTGTGACGCACTCATCCAGTCCACCCCACAGACCGACTCACTTGCCAACGCGATTCGTCTTCGGCCGGGCGTGTGTTCACCGGGGCTGGGGGAATGTGTGTGTTCACGTGTCTCCGTGTTGATGTGCGCGCGTGTGATCATGCACTGACTAGGATCCCGGGATCCGTTGGCGGATGGGATGTCGGTCGTATGGTCTTCACAGACCCGGCGGCTGTACAGAGAATGCCATCCGTCACAGTACAACAGTGTTCTGCTGGATGTGGCTCCCAATCTGCGGAACTCACCTGCAGCAGTAGGTTCTAGTATGTTCTAGGTGGGGACAGATAACCTGGGGCTGTGTATCAAGTGAGGACAGGCTCATGATGAAAGAACAGATTGAATGACTGTTACTGTACTGCTTCTTTGTTGATTCTAATGAGGAGTTTAAGGTCATGTTTTGACTCTTGGCCCTGTATTATGGTTTGAAGTGGCTTTTGTCCTCTGCATGCATATTTAAGGTGATAGGTCATGCTACTAAAACAACAGTTAGACATGATGATGTCGTTTGTTTTTGTGATTTAAAGAGAATTGAGTTTTACAAGGTAAGACAAGGCAAACAGAGCTAAGATTAACTAGTTCTTAGTCCTCTGGGACAGAGGAGCTTCTCCAGTAGCACGGCCAATTCCCCAAGCATGGGCATTAAAGGGCACTTTAAGAGCTTCCTTTGTTGCACTGTTCCACCAGACACTCCCTCCCTCCCTCCTTCCTTTTCTCCCTCTTACGGCCTACATCTTGGCTCTAAAGGTATTAAACTCACTGCTTCTTTGGAGACAGGGGAAGAAATGAGTTAAGTGAGATGAGAGGAGTGCGGAGTGGAGAGCGGAGGGTGGGGGCGATCGAGGGGGTGAAGGAAGGAGAGTGCTGAAAAGTTAGGCTCCAAATGTTGGCTTTCAGTTTGGTCGCCTCACTCTCTCTCTCTCTCTCTCTCTCTGTTTCTCTCTCTCTCTCTCTCTTTCCCGGATGGGGGGGGGGCTGTACGGCGTGGGGGTCGTTGTGTGCGCGGCGCTGGAGTACGAGGGATGCAGTAAAGCGACTCTGATTTGTGCCCACAGCTATCAGCGTCACTTGGGATGGCTTGTCAGTCCGGGGGAGCATCACAGCGGTCGGTCCGGGAGTGCTGTCACTAACAGTAATAGATATCATTTCAGAATCAAAGCCTGCCATTGTGTCTGAGTGAGGGTCTGAGGCCCACCTTGACCATGCATGGGTGGATGGGCCCGGTCCGCATGCCTGTTCTAGGGTGGCGGGCTCAACTGCCGGGTCAAAGACCAATACTGGCATTCCGGTCGAGTGGTTGTGTAAATGTGTGTATCCTCATGGAAATGTTTGTGTGCTGGTGGATATTGCAAGCTTGAGCGAATGTGTTGGAAATGGCAAAACAATGTACGTGTTGGGGGGTGGTCCACTCCACTTTTCATAAGTCATTGGCATTTGAAAAACAAGTCACTGACTTCCTTATTCAATGTAACAGATACAATGAAATGTTGGCGTAGTGTTTCTCGCCACCGGTTCAGCTCACTGAGCAAGCGTGCTGTTCAAGACGACACCCTAACACGCCCGCGCTCACATTGTTCTTCCCGGCCAATCAGAGGAGAGGAAGAGCTCTAATGGCCATTAACCAGCCAGCCGGTGGTACGAAGAATCTGACATCCCAAGTGTCACTCTGCATTAGCAACACCTCATGTCAACTATCCCTTCAAGAGAAGCTCCCTGATACTGGGGTCTAAAGAGCATGTCTTTGTGTGTGTGTGTGTGTGTGTGTGTGTGTGTGTGTGTGTGCGTATGTGCGTGTGTGTGCGCGTGCGCACTTGCGTGTGTGTTTGTTCTGACCTACGGGCTAGGATTCTGGGTGGGACCTGCAGGTCAGGACAACTGGACGGTTGATTGGAATACTGTGTATCTGGTAATATGGTGACATGTCTGTTGTGGCAGTTTGCATTAGGACCTTGATGAGATACTCTTTATTAGAGAGCACAGACATCAATGTCAATTATTGTTCAGCAGCTACCGCTCCTGGTTGCAGCTCCTTGAAGGCTGCCCGCTGAAATAGGCCGCTCGCAGACTGGATGAAGGACGATACCTTGGTGAAGCGGTCAACGCAGAAGAACAAGCTCAGCTCACGATGACACGCTTTCCAACGAGGTCAGACAATCCTCAGTGGGACACGCAAGCGCGACCAAGCCGCGGTAACGACCCCTGCGGACGGACGTGGTGGTCGGCTTCTCCACCAGAACCTCCGAGGTATTTCAGGTGTGTTGTCTAATTAGAGTTCTGCCGGACGTGTCAGAGAGTGTTGGCACTCGGAGGCTGTAATTGCCCTGGTTCTGTAAACACCCAGCGTGTCTCGTGCTCCTGGCTGGTCGTCGCCTGACATGTGGCGATGAAGCCGACAGGTCCACATGGTGATAATGACCTGCTACATGCCCACGTCTTCTGTTGTTATTATTACTATTATTCTACCCAAGGAAGCAGCCATGTGATGGGGTCTGTGTTCGTTGTCATTTGTCGGGGAAGGATCTGTGTCTGTTGTTGTGTGTTGGGGAGGGGGTCTGTGTCTGTTGTTGTGTGTTGGGGAGGGGGCCTGTGTCTGTTGTTGTGTGTTGGGGAGGGGGTCTATGTCTGTTATTGTGTGTTGGGGAGGGGGCCTGTGTCTGTTGTTGTGCGTTGGGGAGGGTGTTCTCTGTGTTTTGCTGTGTTAGTATTGTTACAGGTGTTTGGTGCTGCTATCACACTTGATTGTCATCAGAAGTTGATGTCATTGGGGTTGACCTACTTTAAGTGCCACTCATCTCAAGGTACAATTCAAGACAATTAGAAAAAGGCTTTAAATCTCCTTCCCACAGCAGCACTGTCAATGCTGTTATTGGAAACGAGAAGAACAAATGTGAATAACCTTAAACGGGCAGTGTATAGAATCTTTTTTTAAAACATTAGCTAAAGTAATAACTCAAGGGTGGGCTAATTGGATGAAAGAGGGTGTACTGTAATATGATAGGATTTGATAAGATTTGTTAAAATAGTTTGGGATGGGCCCTAAGTGGTGGAGAGAGAACAGTGATAATTACAGGCAGACCATAGATGAAAATCCTGTTACATGTTCATAGACAGTATGGTAAATGAGTGTTGAGATTCTCCAACCAATACAGACACAGTCAATTCATTGGAAGAAGTAAAAGAAGCAAGCCATTCAGATAGCCCTATTGACTGGACTGTTTAATCACATAATAATCAGTGGTCTGTGAGACTCAGCCCTCCCTCTAATGCTCCTCTGTGATCAGACCGGTATGAGGTTCCATGGAGCTGCTATTGTGTACATCCCTGCCAGCCGGAGAGATACCAGGGTCCTGGAGTTGTGTCACTACATCAGTAGTGGAGGAGGCTCGTTTTGCTCACTGACCCTAAGACAAAGACTCCCAAAAGAGGTCAGGGTAGGGGAGAGGAGGGACAGACAGATGAGAGATCGACAGTTGACAAAAGCGCTTACGACGCACTGCCACTTCTCCTCTCCTCTCTCCTCCCTCCTTCCTCTCGCATGCTCTCGTCAGCTAATTATCCAGAATTAGAATCTCCTTTCACACCAGTGGTGTCAATCCGCCTTAGCTTGATGTTGTTCGCCCCGTGACTGGGTGCTAAACTCACGACAGCTGATGAGCTAGAAGCCAGCAGAGATTAATTCCTAGTGAAAAGCTGACAGGTCTGACATTGCAGAATAAAAAGAGTAGAGGCCTCTTTGTCTGGGCGTTTGGAAAGGGATGGAGGCGGAGGGCGGTTTTGTTTGTGTCGTGTTGGCCGATAGGGCGACATTGTTTACCAGAGCCCATGTTGCACATAGCCGGCTAATGTGAGAGGGAGGCATCAGGTCTCACCGGACCACAGTAAGGCATGGGAGATGGGGGAGGGGAACTAGTAAACCAAGTGTGAGGAGGGAGCTAGGTGTGACGAGGAAAGACAGCAAATCTTTTGTTCCAGGGCACGTCTGCTGACATCTCTCTCATCAGCACCTGTAACCACAATCATCCTGACATCCACGCCTGTGTGTGTGTGTGTGTGTGTGTGTGTGTGTGTGTGTTTGTGTGTGTATGACCGTTTCTGTGTGTGAATTTATGTATTCTTGTGTGTGTGTGCCAATGGATGGGCAGGGGTCAGGTTTGGGGGGGTCAGTGGGTGGCAGTTGGCCTTATTCCAGGACCAGGTTAAATGCTTACTTGCCAATCCAAATTAGTGCTGCGTGGAGGCACAGAGGGCGTTATGAGGCATGATGGGAGGTTGTCACCTGTCTCTCCAGGGCACCGGGGTGTCAGAGGACCATCTGTCTGGATGGGAAACAAGCGTGTCCAGACCTCTCTCTACTACCGAAACAAAACAGGGACATTAGGCTTGTGTATGAAAGACATAATGACATTTAATAGGCTCCTTGTACAACCATTGATCAAAGCATGGACTCTTGACATACGAACATGACCATCTTCAAAGGGCATGTTTTCCTGTTTAACCATGACTGCGCATTATTAGGATCAGGCTCGTTATCGTTTAGGGTTAAAAAACAGTCAGAGACGCCCGCTAATAAAGGTTTATGTCCTTGTCGAAATGTGAACAGGCCTGTTGCTGTCCTTGAGTCAGCTCACTTCCTGCAGGACACAGTTCAGCGGTCAGGCAGCACAAAGCGCCGACCCACTGGTCCTCCTCGCGACCACTCAAGGCCTCAGAACATGTTTCCCCCAGCCAGCCTGTATGGTGGCCCGTCTCCAGCCGAGGACCCGGGTCGGTTCCAACGACAATAGCAGAGAGAGGAAGCTGTGAGGAGGGGGGCTGGGCGGAGGTTAGGGGAGGTTTTACAGACCAGGGTCCAATCGTGTCGTTACTGAGCACTAGCCAGGGACCCTAAAGCTCGCAGCGCCTTTGAGGGTGGATTGCAAATGAAAGACATGTCCAACGGCCAGCTTTCCTCCATTCTTCTTTTCAATGAAAGGAGGAAAAAAAGGGCTTTAGACACTTGCTCCCCGGCGCCCCTCCTGCCCTCCATCTCTTCCGGCCTCCAGCCACTTGTCGGTGGAAAAAGCCAATTTCAGAAAAATTTGCTGGAGTGGTTGTTTTATCAACAAGCGGCCCCCATTGCCTTCATCCTCCGTATTTTGGGGGGGGGGGAGAGGTAGGGGGTTGCTCGAGGAGGAGAGAGGAGGAAAACAAAGAAACAAGGGGAACAGTAAGAAAGGAGAGGAAAAGAAAGAGGCTGGAGAGACAGCTGTTGGGGAGGTTAGTTGGAGATTTCCAACCATTAACTTCAGTACTGAGACGGCTGCCCTACTTGAGCCCAACAAGGGGCCAGAGGAGGCCAGGAGCACACATGAAAAGAGACCGGCCGGTGTGCCAAATGTTTACAGAAAAGGGTGGCAGGCAGAGGTAGAGGAAGAGGGATAGAAAAGCGGGGGAGTGGAAGAGTGAGAGCTAGAGAAATAGAGAGGGAAAGAGAGGGTTAGAGGGCGGAGGGCGGAGGGCGGAGGGTGGAGGGCAGGGTTGGTCATACAGTGAAGGACCATAGGGGTGGGAGGAGGAGGAGGAGGAGGCGTGGGTTGCTCTCCCTTTCAAAGGCAGGATAAACAAGGAAATGAGTCAGTAATCATTTCCAGAAATTGCCTTCCTTCTTCCTCTTCTACTCGGCAGACTCTCAGCCTACATTCATTAGGGATCCTGGGCTGATTAAAGCATTTGGGCATCAGAGGCAGGAGGCAGGCTGCAGCCAGGCCCTAGTGAAGGGAAAAGGAGGAGGGCAGGAGAGACTTCGAGTAAGAGTATCCACTCCCCCCACCTCCATCCCTCACTAACAGTAACCCCATCCACCACTAATGTCATCATCCCCCATCCGCCACTACCATCATCCCCCCATCCACCACCACGATCATCCCCCATCCACCACCACCACTACCATCATCCACCACCACCACTACCATCATCCACCACCACCA
>JACXGJ010004700.1:0-31924 GCA_016801105.1 Esox niger
CCACACACACTGCCCCCCCCATCTGTTGTCTGTTATGAAACTGTGTTGTCGTATTCACCGGGGCTACAACGACTTGTTTAGAGCTGCCCACCAAGAGTCACTGACCATGTTGACAGAACGTCTTTTTCTGACATTGGTTATATGGGAGTTATTACAGCCTTCTCAAGAAAAGCCTGTCAGACATTTTTTCTGGCCGTCGATGTTGTTGGTTGTCTTCCCTGTTTCGACTTGTATTCAACGTGATAGATTACTTATTTACTCTGTCAAAGACCCCGTGTCTTTATTTCATGTGGACAGTTCTTTTTCCATTCAGTCTATCAGCATTTCACGCAGGCTGTCTATCTTTGTCATTACCTGTCAGTAGCTTCACTGACCTGGCAAGGCAAGATACATTAGCCAAAGCCTTGGGATGTAGTTGTAAGCACAAACAACTAAAAACAACAGGTCTCCATGTTACAATTGTAAGTGTCAACCCCCGCCCTCCTGGCTCATCTTCATACACACAGAATTCAAATGTACAGCTCCAGGAAAGAAATGAACACCACCACAACAAAACAGTTGAAAAGTGAGGAGCAGAAGCGGTCAATTTGCAGTGGTCTCTTAATTTGAACCCTTCTGTTCCTCACTCAAAATCGTGCTCTTTTACTTTTTTGGGAAGGAAAGAAAAAGGTGCAGTGGTCTCTTAATTATTTCCGGAGCTGTATTTTCACTCAGTTTCATATGTTGGCATTACACGTAGTACATGAGACAGCGGGGCGGAATGTTCCTTTACTCCGTGTCTTTACAGTTTTTAACTGTTAAATGTACATACAGCATCGCTGCCCTGACTATCAATAAAAATACATGCCACATTTCCATGATAATATTGCAATGAAAAATGGTGTTTGATACCAACAAAATGCGGGCCTACTTTGTGAAAATGAATGGGGGGCAAGTGGGGGCAAGACGAGCCCCAAGCCCGACGCGGCGCTGCCGTCGACGTTCAGATAATTAGGCCTGTGATTGGGGGAAGCGGGAGCGCAATCGGGAGTCTTTTATTGTGTCCAAAAATAACACCTTTTGATAGGGTAAGTAGTGAACTAGATAGTACGGTTTTAGGACCCGGCTCTGGTTCTGGTACCTCGAGGGTCTGAGCCTTGGGGTCCTTGGGGTCGCAGAGGGAGGTGTTGATCCGATGGTTGTGCTTGACACAACGCTGGCTGGTGTTCTGTGGGAGGGGGAAGGTTTGCCTGATGAGGGTCAGACGACCAATTGACTTCATCACCAGGTCTTGGACGTCCTGATCTGAGATCTCCTGTTGGAGCACAGAGAAACACACACACACACACACACACACACACACACAGGGGAGACTGTCAAGTGGGTTTAGAGCAGAGAGGAACCAATACCAATATTTCTCAACATCATCATCCATACGCAGAATGACACAACAAACAACCACAAGTAACACAAGTAAACAACACGGGTACAAAATAAACAACAATGTATAACAAAAAACAATACATAACACACAATACATAAACAACAACATTATGAAGAACAACAATGTAAACCAACACAGCCAACACCCGAAGCGTCCATGTATATGGCACACATCATTTCATGTATTGAGAATGCACTTGACACAAGGCCTCAAACACTCAGACATTATTCATTTGATGAAGACTGATGGGCAAAAGAGCAGGAGGGACAGAGCCTTATAGAGGGAGACAGACGGCGGGAGTCAGAGAGAGAATCAGACAGAGAAAGGGAGAGTCAGAGAGAGAAAGTAGGAGAGAGCTATTATGCATAAGAATGTGTCTTTGTTCATGTGTCCTTGGGTAACCTTGGGGAGGAATCAGTGCTAATTTTAGCCCAAAGACTTTCTATTTTTTCGTCCGGGAAGGGAACAGGGTCTGGTGATTTGATGAAAGCAGACGTGGGAACATCCCTGGTGAAGGTAGCTCTGAAACTCAACCGTTCTGGCTGACATAGTTCACTTTTCATTTGTACATGTTTCGCCTGCATGACATCAGTGATGCTGACCGCGCCCCCAGAACACACACCTCTTATATAAACGCTCTGGTGGCCATATTGTCCATATCCAAAGAGGACGCTCCAACCAGAACGTAATGTCACACCTGGCTGACACGCCCACAGCGGAACAGACAATCTCATTTGAAACAATGCAGCAATTTGACGTGTCAATTTCTTGGCTTTTTTCCCCTAACAGGCACTGCTCCAAACATTTCCCCGTTGTAAAACAATCTGAAAGGGGATAATCCTGCAAAGCTGTCACGAAAGATGCACGTGGAAGAAGCAAAAACACAGAGGAGTGCTAAATTGCACAATTTGCTGCCAAAAACCCATTGCGGTCCCCACTGTGTTTAGCGGTCAGGGCAGGGAAAGGAACACTGGCCAGGAGGGAAACGGGTATATTGGGCGGGCGTACGGTGGTCTAGCGGTCTAAGCCGCTCCCCCCCAGGGCAATTTACTGCTGCGTCACGTTTTCGAATGTGTCTCACTTCTAGGGGACACTCACTGCTTTATCAACGAGGCCTTGAAACATGTAGAAAACAGAACGACAATACAAACTCCACTGGACGATATCGACGAAGGTTATGGGCCGGGGCAACTAAATTCACTAGCTGGGTGTTTGAGTCTCTGAAGAGCGTTACATTTAGTGGACACTCGTCGTGGGTCTCTTTTCGAATCCAATTCTCTGTGATTTGTAACATCAGAGGACATAAGCGATTTCTCTGTTAGTTGCCTTTTTTTGTCGTACATCTAGCAGTCAAAGACATTGACGTTCAGTGGACAGTACTGAGATCTGTTGTCATATCCGTGAGAGTTAATCATTGGGACCTGACAGTGGGTCCCTCTGGGGTCAAGGACATGGCTTGTTTTCTGGCCACCTGCCTAGATTATATACCACTCACGCATTTTTACATTTATCCAGAGCAATTAAGTGCCTTGCTCAAGAGCATAACAGCCCATTATTAAGTCAGCTCGGGAATTTAAACCGTCAACAATTCAGTTACTAGTTCAATGCTCCAGCCACTCGACTAGCTGCCGCCCGCCCACACCCAATCAAGTTGTTCTAGCTGACAGATTTCACTTCTCATTTGCACATCCTTTGTCTTCATGACATTAGTGAGGTTGACCGCATTCCTGCCTAGGAGTCTGCACGACAAGGAGAACGTAATCTATCTTGACAATTAATACTTGTGGACAAACACTGAGGCGATTGACATTTAAAATAGGAGAATGGGTTAATCTCTAAATAGACCAGAGCTATTTAATCCACATGTGGTCCATGATAACACTGTCTCCTTCTATATTTAGGTACATGTACTGTATTTAAGTTGATCCGACTTTCACTTCAGTCTAAACTAATCCTGTCAGTCTGTTATCGTTCTCCTATTACTGGCATATTATTTTGCTTTGTTACAGTTCAAAATCAAGCAAGAAAAATGTGTCTCCATCCAGCAAGGGATAGATGGAGAGAGGGAGAGTGGAGGGAGGGAGGGGAGATGCAGGGAAGGATGGAGAATGAGACAGAAACAGAAAGAGGTTAAGGAAAAAGACAGACGAAGCCAGAGAAATGAGAGAAACAGAGAGAGGTTAAGGAAAAAGACAGGGAGATAGAGACAGAAATTCCACAGCTCACAAACAGAATTACAGAGATCCATTATGAGTGCTCTGCCGATCCACGTGAGAAACATCTGTGTGGTTAGTCAGACAAAGGAGAAGCATTACAACCATAAGCCCTCATCAATATTAGAGTAAGAGAAAACCTGGCCCACGCTGCCTATTTCAAACACAAAACAGCATTCAATGACGGTTCAGCAGGAACAGAGGAAAATCATTAGTGTGTGTGTGTGTGTGTGTGTGTCTAAGTGAGAGTGTGTTGGTTTTCCGTTTGAGGGTTTTTGTGATTAGTATGCACCCCCACATTTGTTCTCAGTTATCAGCAGCACCCCCTTTCCTGTCAGGCCTGCAGACAGCTACTGAGCTGGCATTGCTAGCAATACCCACCCCAAAACACAACCTCACTGCTGCTCTGCACGCTACGTCCGCACTGACCTCATTGATGATGATCCAGTGACAGTCAAACGCCACAAGGTTCGTCTCCACAACCTGAAAAACACAACAATAGCAAGACAATGAATATAAATATATACAGAACATATTCAGGAAAACAACGCAAATGTTGCCGTCATTTTTCCACACATACTCAGATAGTCAAGATTCATTCAACAAACGTGTTTATCATGACACAATGTCAGAACCGTTTCATCATGGGATGAAAACGAGGTGATTCAGGTTCTGAAGAGAAAACGCCACCAATGGAGAGTACACTTTCATTCAATATTAAAGAGCCACTTAGGCCAGCATGCTGCATTAGCAGGAACGAAAATAAAAGCTCATGAATGGGTGTTTTTGAAATTGTACTGAGGGTACTTGATGCTTGCTGCCCACAGAACATGTTTTGGACAACAACAGAGAGATTAATTTATATTGAAGTGCAAAGTTAATTAGAAATGGCATTGTGAGTTAAGTGTGTATCAGTCGTTCAGTTCCACCGTTTAGCAGATTCTTTGACACCACCGAAAGAGATGCATATGCATTTACACCCCGGCGCTCCCAGCAGGAGGCCGACATTACCGCGCTCTCGTACCAACGGCCCTCCCAGCCACTAGGTGGCGATCATACACAATAACGATATCTGCAGCGCTGATCCTGAATACAGACGACCCTTCAGGGCTGCGTGCGTCACCCCCTCGGGTTTGCAAGGGAGCGCACAAATTCCCGGCATCGTCGGGTTTCGCCGAGGACCTGGCGATGGCCCATCAGGAGGCGGTCAGAGACCTTGGCAGAGTGGTGCCACTCCGGACGGTGCTGAGGAGTGGGCCGGGAGCGCCGCGGAACAATAACAGACCCTCACATGCACAGTTATGAAGAGGGCACAGCATGCCGGAGCCTCTTCCCACTCAGGAGGCTGAAATGATTTGGCACGGGTCCACAAATGGTTCTCTGGTCCACAAATGGTTCCACAGCTGCACTGCTGAGCACCGTTGAGAACGACTTGACCGGCGGCATCACCGCCAGCTATGGCAAAAGGACCGCTCTGGGCCGCGTTACGTTTCAGAGGGGATGGCACGAATGGCGAAGTTAATCACCGTAACCTCTGCACCAGGTGGAGTAGAACGTACTAAAAATAGTCACCCAAGCCATGGACTGTTCTCTTTACGATCCCCAGGGGGAGCAGTACTAGTGAAGCCCTGGCATCACCTACCATCTGAAGCCACTAGGGAGGGAGCGTATCCTGTGTAATGCATTTGTAATCTTTAAAATTTAGCAATTCAAAACAATGCAAAGTGTGGCATCAAATGGATGGGGGTTGGAGATACCTGAACACGCTTATTCGAACACTTCCATCACAGCCACTCTAACCACTGTCAGCTAATAGCCTATGACACTTTTCTATCATAATGAACACATTTTAACGAAGCCCGAATTGCCTTGTTATGCACATGCCAGCGAGACAGCTCAGCTGAGTGCCTACACAGCTGACAAACAGCCAGCTATACCTAGCGATTGGTGTTTGGGTCCACAAAAAAAAATGGGGTAACATGTTGTGGGAGATGATTGGTCGGTTGGCTAAGCCGACTAAACCAATGCCTACTGCCATAGGAATGTTTCCTGTTAGCTAATTAAATTAATGTAGGTTGAAGTTTACCAAGCACGTAAAAAGCTCATAAACCAACACCGAATTGCATGATGCGGGCTGTGTAGAGACACAGGTTTGGTGTTATGTATTTTGGTTGTTTTACCGTTATGTATTGTATTGATATTATGCATGGACATTAGGCATTTAAAAATAATCATTTGGACAACTAGCCTTTGCTTGAACCGTGGCTGATTTGCATCCTAATGAAATATCAAGTGTGACAAATACAATCTGAGTTAACCGAGCAAAATGATGGATCTGATGGTGCTGTTGTTCACTTTCAAGCAAATGCTTTTCTTGTCCAATGTGTGTTCACACTTTGATGACACTAGTTATGTACTGTGATATGATGTGTGGTATACTGTGTGCTATAATGTTTGGTATACTGTGATGTAATGTGCGGTATATAATGTTGCACTCCGTGGTATAATATGTGGTATACTAATTGTCGTACTGTGTGGTATAACGTTTGGTATGTGATATATCATGTGCTACAATGTTTGGTATAGTGTGTAGTACTGTGTGGTATAGCATATTGTGTGGTATAATGTGTGATATACTGTCTTCTATAATGTGTGGTATAATGTGGTAAGGTATACTGTGTGGTATAATGTGTGATATACTCTGTGGTATAATGTGTGGTATACATTTGAATGCTGAACACTGAATGGCTGAAAGCAGTGGTATACGGACTGTTAACTTACATTTACGTCATGTTCAGCACCTTCAGTACATACACCAAAGGACCAACCACACTGCGCTGCTAGGTGGACCTACAGTAACAGTACATACACCAAAGGACCAACCACACTGTGCTGCTGTGTGGACCTACAGCAGCAGTACATACACCAAAGGACCAACCACACTGCGTGGCTGTGTGGACCTACAGCAGCAGTATGGTAATGTTCTAATCTCAACACTGTGCATTCTGGGTGTGAGAACGAGCTATGAATACTTTATACAAACACGCATAAATCAAGTCAACACTTAACTAGCAATAATATTTTGGTATAATGGAGCTGCTAATGGAGTGAACACTATAATTTGTGTAATTCTAGAGGGCACAAGTTGCAGCAGCTATAAAGAAGGGAGACAGCCAGCCGTATGGGGGCCACACAAAGGGAACACAGATCTGCAATATCAGATTTTTCATCCTTGTGGTTTCCGGGATTTGAACCAGCGACCTTTAAAATAGTTGACCCAATACTCTTACCTTGTGGGTACTTACCACACACACACACACACACACACACACAATATTTTCATGACTTTGAGACTCGGGCGCTGTGGGCTGAAGGCCAGATAGGAGGCTGCATTTTGCTTGTGTTTGTGCCTGGGGGATCAGCTGGATGAAGGGACTGTAATCCTTACTCAACTCTTGGTATTGCAGGGCTTGACAATATTAGGAGTTCTTCATCTCTCTCTCTCCACCTCTCTCTCCATCTCTCTTTTCACTGTGTCATAATCTCTCCCTTCTCTTTTAATAGTGTCTTCATCACTCTGTCCATCTCTCTTCAGTGGTGTCATCACTCTCCCCATCACTTTCCATAGCATCGTCACCTCTCGCTTCATCTCACCATAGTGTCAACATCATTCAATCAATTTTTTCAGTTTCTTCATCACTCTCACCATCTCTTTTCGTAGTGTCATCATCAGTCTCTCCATCTCTCTTTTCACAGTGTCCTCATCACTCTCACCATCTCTCTTTTCACAGTGTCATCATCAGTCTCTTCATCTCTCTTTTCATAGTGTCCTCATCACTCTCTCCATCTCTCTTTTCACAGTGTCATCATCAGTCTCTTCATCTCTCTTTTCATAGTGTCCTCATCACTCTCTCCATCTCTCTTTTCATAGTGTCCTCATCACTCTCTCCATCTCTCTTTTCAGTGTCCTCATCACTCTCTCCATCTCTCTTTTCACAGTGTCCTCATCACTCTCACCATCTCTCTTTTCACAGTGTCATCATCAGTCTCTTCATCTCTCTTTTCACAGTGTCCTCATCACTCTCACCATGTCTCTTTTCACAGTGTCATCATCAGTCTCTTCATCTCTCTTTTCATAGTGTCCTCATCACTCTCTCCATCTCTCTTTTCACAGTGTCCTCATCACTCTCTCCATCTCTCTTTTCAGTGTCCTCATCACTCTCTCCATCTCTCTTTTCAGTGTCCTCATCACTCTCACCATCTCTCTTTTCACAGTGTCCTCATCACTCTCTCCATCTCTCTTTTAATAGTGTCCTCATCACTCTCTCCATCTCTCTTTTAATAGTGTCATCATCACTCTCTCCATCCCTCTTCTCTCGCCATGCTGCAGCCCATGTTTCTCCTGCTCAGTGTGCCGGCACTGTATTTCATTAAACCTAATTGTCTAGGTGACTAAAGCGGGGCTGTCGTAAAACACACTGGTCATAAACAAAAGCAACAGCTGGAGAGTATGACAGCGGAGCGCTAATAGTGTTTTAATCTCCCACAAAGACTCAATAAAACTTCATAATTACACTGTAGACATGTCCTATAAACCAACCTGTCAATTGGAACATGAGTGAAACGGGGGGTAGACCAAACCCAACTGGAAAGGCCTTCATTTTCCATTTCCTAAACTGTAGACATTTTGACTACGTAAAAACCAATAGAAAGTTTGATAGCAGGTGACATTTGAAATACTGACTGTGTTTTAAATGGTTGCATGGCGTTCTCATTAAGGCTTTTCATGTACAAGACAGCACAGCACACTACTGAGGAAAATAATCATCTTCCCCGGCCCATGTGTTTGACAAGAGCTTATAATCAGATTAGCGGTTGCACCGTTCCAAAATGAACCAAGGACGGGGATAAACGCATGTCTAATTGCGCATTAGGTGACACATTTATTCTCAATATGCAGTAGTCTGGAGGAGATATTTGTAACATACTGCATGTGTTTTACGGTAGTGGTACCCAGTATAAAGTTCTACATACTGCTGGGAAAACAGGCCCATTGTTTCTCCATCTCTCCTCAGGTTCTGTTCATTAGTCAGTGAGCCAGGGGGTAACTATGACAACCCCGTCAGTGTCACAGGTGAGGGTCTTGATGACAAGCGAGGTCTGGTTCTGTGACACATATGATTGGAACTATTTTCAGTAGCGGCTGTGACTCACGGGATGATAACTCAAGTCATTACATGTCTTCTACCCTCTCCTATCGGCCCCTCCCTTCCATCTACCCGCCTCGGCCTCTTCATCCTTCTCTCTTTTGCTCCCGTTCTCACATCTCGCTCTACCTCCCACTCCCTCCATCAACCGCACTCTCCCACTTTTTACACCTCTCGCCCCCCTCATTCTCTTGGATGACTGGAGCATTTACATCCTGCGTGTCCATGGTAATGCTGCAGACTTCCAGCAGAGTGTTGGGTGTCAGGCAGTCTGGGAAACTAGCCCCCCCCACACCGAGTACAGATGAGGCCATGCTTCACTGACTTACAGCATGGATTGGGAGTGTGTGCATGTGTTTGCGTGTGTGGGTGAACGGGCATCAGTATGTGTCAGGCTCGCTGCGTTCCTTCACGCCCATTAGTGCTCTCCCCTGCTCGTCCAAGGGCAGATCTTTCTGCCTAATTAGAGCAAGAGCAAAATTATTTCAGAAGAAGCACTCCTCTGGGACTGGGCCGGCCGATGCCATTTCAGTGTTGTTAACACACAACCGATGACCGGATAAAAGTGGCTGGAGATAAATCTGGGCCGGGATTGTCCAGGATAAAAGTTGTACCGTCTCGCCGACAACGTCCGCGCACAGGGAGGAAGTCATTGATTTTCGCGGATGACACAGGGACTCTGAATCAGGCTGGATGCTGTGTGGAGGGCATGTGAAGATTACCACTGTCTATCTGGAGGGAAGTATCTAAGCAGGCCCAGCACCAGGATCGAATGACTGAGGGGGTGTTTATTTTATCAATGGGGGGTCATGTCTAACTGATTTGCAGTGTTTATGGAGAAACAAAACCGGGGGGCACAGATTCAATCTGGCGAGGGAATGCCCGACTTTGCCCCCCCTGGATGCAGGCCTGAATTTAAGAGAACCTGAACCACGATGTTTTAGCCAGCGAGTCCTTGCCAGTGACGTTACGTGCCGCATTGGATGGAGTGGCAGTGTTGGTTTACATGCTAAGAAGTCAACACTGTCCGTATGAAAAGGAATGATCAAAATCAAATAAGAACTCTGTAAAGCAAATGTCAGAGGTGGGTTGAAATGTGTTAACTCATATGCCTTACCTGGCAAACACAGCTGAATGCGTGACTGTGGTGGATCAAATATTGGACAACGCACTAGAGCACACACTAGAGCACATACAGGACCAAACACTGGGGTACACACTGGACCGAACACTGGACTACATACTGGACCGAACACTGGACTACATACTAAACCACATACAGGACCGATCACTGGACCACACACTGGACTACATACTAAACCACATACAAGACCGAACACTGGACCACATACTAAACCACATAAAAGACCGAACACTGGAGTACACACTGGACTACATACTAATCCACATACAGGACCACATACTGGACCACACACTGGACTACATTAAACAACTCACTGGGCCTAATAATGTGTCATACTGGACCACAGACTGAACCACAGACTGTCAAACAATGTACCACACACTGCACCAAACACGGAAACACACTGTACCAAATATTGAGCTACACTGGACCGAACATTGACACACTGGACCACACTGTACCAAACACTGAGACACAATGGACCACAGTAGACAGAACACTGAGACACACTGGACCACAGTAGACAGAACACAGACACACTGGACCACAGTAGACAGAACACTGAGACACACTTAGATATACCGGACCACACTGGACCAAACACCATTTTAAACAGGTCCCAACATTTTTATCATCTTCATTGGTAATTTTTGTCAGGGCCTGTTAAGCATCTTCCACACAGGCATGCCAAACATGCCTCAGTCATAAAAAAATGTAGGTTTGTCGGTATTAGGCATAACAGGTGGTTTGTCGAAATTCATAGAAATAACGGATTCATGTCTTCCACACTCACATTGCGGAATGTTAAAATGCTGTGGATGTCCTCCATCATCTGGTTTGTTATGACTGGATATGACGGCTCAGTGAGAGTTGTTGGCATTCCATATCTAAGTTTGCTAATCTTGTAAACGAGAATGTAATTACAGCGGTTGGCAATATCAAATGGGTTTGCTATGAACAAGCCATCTGCCTTGGAATGAAGAATGGAGCCCAATCAACGTTCTTGCCTGGAAATGCATTCAAGGTCCTGTCAAAGGCACAATCACCCTTTGTATAATTTACCTTTGCACAATAGCTTCATTTCTTTCTGTTTACTTTAGTTACTTGATTCCTAAATTTAATGTGTGTTTGGTAATCTGCTGAGATGACAGAATTATTTATAATGCACTTTATATCTCTTTCCGCCATACATTTTTTCAATTCTGCATCTATTCATTGGGATTTGGCTGTCCTAACAGTTTGTTTCATGCTGGAGACATGCTTATCAGTAAGCAAAAGAAATCTGAAATGCTTAATCAAGGAGGAGATTAATCAAGGACAGTGTTAGGTTTATTATCATTATGCACAGACCAACAAATATTTGTCATTACTTTTGTATGATCACACACACATGGTTTTAGGGCCTTTGAAGCTTAGTTTAATACATGGCTCTTATGCTAAGGTTCCTAGCATTCATTGAATGGGTGTGGATACTGCATTGATGTCACGAGGTGTATATGATTTAGAACGTTCACTATCTGATTATACCCAGATCCAACCAGATCTCAGACGCATTTTAATATTGGAAGGTTTGTTTGTGTAGAAAGCTTGGTGACAAGTAAATATTTATTAAGCCAAACAGAGAATACACCTCTCTGTTTTCACCACATGCATATTACCAAGCTTTCCAAATCCGCCAGCGCAGCAAATCACCGTGTGGTTAGAGAATTGGGCCTTATTGGCCAGGAGCCAAAAAGCTGCCGGGTTCAATCCCTGCACTGACCATGGATACCTGTCATTGATCAGGAAACACCCTTAACGCTGCTATATTTCTAGATAACAATTTCTGCTAAATGAGCTAAAAGGTAGTTAGGTTGTACATGTGTATGCTGTGTACTTAAAGCACTATGGTCAATGGGAAAAGCTGAGCCAAGGAAAACTGTAGCCATTTTACTATCACATCATCTGACATGAGATCCTCTCTCAGCCTATTTGGAATATGACTGCAGTTACAGTACACAGTAAATGGACTCTACACATACAGTATAGAGTAAATGGACTCTGCACATACAGTAAATGGACTCTGCACATACAGTACACAGTAAATGGACTCTGCACATACAGTACACAGTAAATGGACTCTGCACATACAGTACACAGCAAATGGACACTGCACATACAGCACATAGCAAATGGACCCTGCACATACAGTACACAGTAATGGACCCTGCACATACAGTACACAGTAAACGAACTCTGCACATACAGTACATAGCAAATGGACTCTGCACATACAGTACACAGCAAATGGACTCTGCACATACAGTACACAACAAATGGACTTTGCACATACAGTACACAGCAAATGGACTCTGCACATACAGTACACAGCAAATGGACTCTGCACATACAGTACACAGCAAATGGACTCTACACATACAGTATATAGTAGCAACCATTAATCCATAGGGGTTCTAATCATTTCCATATAAACTATAACCATGTATAGCTACATTTCTTTAAGAGAATGTCAACATTCAATGGTAGTTTGTTATCAATTCCATAAGCTTTATTTCTCATTTAACACATTTTAGAAAGCAATCAAGCTTCATTTGTGAAATTGAATCCCAAAAAAGAGATAGGTGTCCGAAACAAAATATAAAGAAATCCTTGCTTGTCTTCCAAAAAAAGAAACACCGCCAGCCTCTTGGACCCTCTTCCTCCTTTCCTCTCTGAAACATCCCAGAGCCATACACCTTCTTTCTCAGGCTACAAATGTCAATGAACTATTTTTAGTCGCTCTCTGGGTTGCTTGTTTGCTGAGCAGAGGTAAACTTCATTTGCATTTACAGTGAAAGCACTGGAACTCCAATTCATGGGCTCAGAATCTTTAATGTGCTTTAGTTCAAGCTCTGGGTTCTTTCTGAATTTTGTAGGGGAATGTCCATTTGTAGGGGAGTGTCCATTTGTAGGGGAGTGTCCATTTGTAGGGGAGTGTCCATTTGTAGGGGAGGGTCTGGGGGGGGTGATAGAGGGGACATGGATGGGAGAAGGAAACTCTCACACGAGGGGGAGGGTGAGTGAGATTTTTCTTATGGTTTGTTAATGCTTTGTCACTTCACATTTCTTTGTTTTGATTTTCTAAAAAACTAAAAGACACATCCTTTTATTGCTGTTGGTAAATTGTCAAAGACTTCACATCCCAGATCTCAGAATGGCTTTGAAGTGAACACTTTTCATGACCCAGTATAGGTTCTATAATGTATGCTGAGGCACTTTGATGTAATCAGTTTTGTGGAATCGAAGACAGGACATTGTCATCCTGATATTTCAACCTGGAGGGGGTACAAGGTTCAGTCTGCACAGAAAGATTATTTGGAATTTTTGTGAAATAACTATTCAATTCATGTAATTCATTTCTTGTAGCAGACAAAAACTGAAATACCTCTCAAATAGACCATAACCATGCTCAAGTCCCCTGCAGTATTTTTTTTACAATTAAGAGCACAAAAGCTGAGAAATAATTAATAGCTTAGGTGAAAGAGGACAACAACTGATAATATGAATAATCAAAGACTTGGGACCAGATTTATCTATTAGAGCTTTTAAACCTGTCTTCAGAACTGTCTTCTCAAGTCAGATTTCAGAACTGCCATCCTCCTTCATGACTCAATACATTGCAAACTAGTAGAACAAAAATGTAACTATATTTGAAGGGATATTTGCTTGAATTAAGTGAAATGATCTGTCAATGGAACAACAACGAATTACTTGATATTCAAGGCAATTTTTCTAAATGCAAGCAGTGTTATCTGATTAAAATGTACCTTGTTAAGAAAAGAAATCATTTATCACTTGAAAACAAGATAAATAGACTGATAAGACTTATATGTTTTGCACTGTACATTTTAGAACTGTCTTTTTCAAGTCAGATATTTTGGAATTGCCTTCCTCTTCTATCAATCAATTTCATGAAACAATTTCTTTATTGATACCCAAATATTGTGTGATTGGATGGCACACAGAATATCCCAAATTCAAAGGGGTTTACGCTACGTTTGTTTTTTAATAGTAAATGAATTAATCTTATTTTTTATATCTTTCATGTTAAAACTGTTTTATCCCAAGGTTACATGCTGTAAAACAGTTCTATAACTCTTCTGTTTGGGTTGAAGCAGGGCTCATTAGGATCCCTGGGAGAGGTTACTTGGCCCGGGAAAGCTGAGGGTTTAAGCAAGCGAGTGAGTCCGGGTGAGTCTTTTATCTGACTGACAGATAGCAGCAGGTAAGGCGTTGTGTCTCTTAGATCAAAGCGTCCGTGATTACACCGTGAGAGGAACCGTCTAGCTTCTCATCAGTCATCACCATCGCCTTAAATCACACTAACGGTGCTAAATCTGTTCCAGAACCGTGGGAACTTGGACTCTCCATTGAAAAATTGTCCAATAAATAACTTCATAACATCCTATGGCACCTCAGGATGAAGTGGAGAGGCAGTGACCTATTAAGGCCACAGTCACTATTTGGTGTGTAAGGAAGATTATCAACAATATAGGTCTGTAGTGGAGTATTAGCTGTGTACTTCCAATTTCACGGTTGATTTCAAATCAAATCGGGCCAAAAGCGATTGTACATGCAAGAAAGCTGCGAGAAGCGAAACACACAAGGGTATTCTCTAATATTTTATGATATGTCAGATCAATGCAATTTACATAAGAGGACAATCCTTCAACCATCAGTTCTGTGCGCCAGGCGAAAACTGTACACTCAAAACCGAGTGCTGTGGGTCGAAATGTGTTCTGAACGCATTCCATTTTGAAATTACATGCGGAGGGGAGGGTGGTCCCTGGGAGTAGCTCCTTTCACGCAGCTCTCATTATTGTTATTATCTCATATGTTACATCTGTCGGCTTGGGCAGGAAGAGAACAGAGATAATTGAGAACCAGCGTTCATTTAGCAGACCGCTGATGAAGATTATACCCAGCCCTCTGACACACACCTATTCAGGTACCAGGAGAACAGTGCCTGGCTAACGTCCGCGAGGCTACTCCCTCCCTGTAGACAGGCAGCACACTGCTCAGAAGTATTATAGGGGCCTTGGCGTACACAACAGAATACACAATATTTGTCCCGAACGGAAAGTTGTAGGGAATTCTCGGTAAAACAAGAATATTCACCGCAGCTACAGTGAGGGGAAAAGTATTTGATCCTCGGCTGATTTTGTACATTTGCCCACTGACAAAGAAATGATCAGGCTATAATTTTAATGGTAGGTTTAAATGAACAATCAGGGAAAAATGCATGTTTTCCTGAAAAACGCATGTTATATTGATTTACATTTTAATGAGTGAAATAAGTATTTTATTCCCTCTCAAATCAGAAAGATTTCTGGCTCCCAGGTGTCTTTTATAAGAAGAAGCACATTAAGGTCCTGGAGTGACCTAGCCAGTCTCCAGACCATAATCCCACAGAATATCTTTGTGGAGGGAGCTGAAGGTTTGAGTTGCCCAACGTCAGCCTCAAAACCTTAATGACTTGGAGAAGATCTGCAAAGAGTGGGACAAAATCCCTCCTGAGATGTGTGCAAACCTGGTGGCCAACTACAAGAAACATCTGTAGGTCTGTGATGCCAACATGGGTTTTGCCACATGGGTTTTAAGTCATGTTTTGCAGAGGGGTCGAATACTTATTTCCCTCATAAAAATGCAAATCAATTTATAACATTTTTGACATGCGTTTTTCTTGATTCGTTATTATTATGTCTCTCCCTGTTCAAATAAACCTACCATTAAAATTATAGACTGATAATTTCTTTGTCAGTGGGCAGACATACAAAACCAGTAAGGGATCAAATACAGCTTCTAACCCCAAGCCATGAGACAGTGAGACATGAACGCAAAAAATGATTGCTCTCTTGCTCCTCAGACTGTCCATGGGGATACTTATTTTGCACCAACCCTTTGGTTCTGACTTTATGCACTGCGCAATGACACAAATACACATGTACATTCATTCATGTAATAAATTCAGGGATGGCACTGTTTGTAATCTATCCTTTTTCAGAGTACCCTGACATTATCTCCATGGGTGAGGTCCTGATACCCCCTGTATATTAACAGATCTCACTTGATGTCACACAGTGTGGTGGGACCAGCTTTAGGATCATCTCCATCACCTAAGACAGCCTGAAATCAAATCAGTGAATAATGTATTTTTGGATAAGTCATAGTTTAGTCATAGTCACATCCTAAAATTAACTGAGGAGTTCTGTGCAGCAATGATCAGTATTAAGTGCGTTTGATTGTGGCACGCTACCGAGCATGATTTTGCTAAGCTTGCTAACGTTAGCGAAGCCAGTGATTCATACAAAAACAGATGTTGCTAACCGTGCAGCATATACAACGGTAAATATATTACACCAATTAGCTGAATACTGATGATAAGTGAGATGCTAGCCTACAGCTCATGATGCAGTTTGCC
This sequence comes from Esox niger, assembly GCA_016801105.1. Classification (NCBI taxonomy): domain Eukaryota; kingdom Metazoa; phylum Chordata; class Actinopteri; order Esociformes; family Esocidae; genus Esox; species Esox niger. The sequence continues at coordinate 16,448 of JACXGJ010004700.1, forward strand.
CTTTGTTGCTGCAACACTTGTTCAGTGTGGAACATAGCATGTCATACATGCTGCTCTACACAGCTGATCAAAAGTAGCGACTGTAATTGATTTCCAATTACAGTCGCTCTTAACACAAGGGCAGCATGTTTCCATTTTTATCCTAAATGAAAACAAGCTAAGCAAGCTGAATGTATTCAGTTAGCAAGCTGCTTTTGCCAACAACAGGATTATGTACAGCTAGTTAAGGAGGTATTGTTGACTGATTTAAGCCATGTGGAAATATTGAAATAATTCAGTCTTGTCAAAATGTACTGGTTTATCAGGAGCAGTTAAAAGAGACATATTGGCATGTCTTGTCATGTTTATGTGACCACAGCAAAGCCCTACATCTCATTGGTTACTCAACAGCACTGGATCCTAAAGACAGCGTTCACCTACATATAGCATGTATGTTACGTATAACGTAGAGGTAGGGGCGTAACAATGTCCTTTCTGTTACCCATTTGATGAAACCAATAGGTAATATATTTTTGGATTGATTTATTCCAAAGTCACTTGTTCTGAAAATCTTTCTGAGATTCTTTCAAATGTGACATTTCAGTTATAATTAGCTGAGATATAGCCAACTGAGCAAATCTGGCTATGGGTATACAGTATGTGCATAATGAAAAAATATTTTGTCTCACTGAAACTTAATGAAAGTGGCAAGGACAGTTTATAGAGTAAATGGACCTTGAAGATTTTTTAATCACAGCACAGGTTCAAGTTAACCCACCAATTTTTTTTGCTGCACTTCTGACAATAAATGACTTCAATTAAAAGTAACAGCACTATGGCTGCCCTCCCATCGTAACTGTGCAATAGCATGTTCGACTCAAAGAAAACACAAGTTCTTCTGTCATTTGCACCGTTTCGGGCAAGCAAGTTTAGGGAGTTTTGAAACGCCTCCTCTTTGGAGCGTGAGAGTCCTCCATTTTACGCATTAATCTCACTCTTACTCAGGCGTGTGCTCCTTAATACATTATAACCGCTATGTGTCACATTTGCCATTTCGGCTTAATGTCAGGCACCTCACTCACGTTGTGGAATCCATCATCTATAATTCATGCTCTCTGTGCAATTGTCAGAGAGCCCCACCATCACCCTGGCTGGGGGAGTCTGGGGGAGATGGGTGCTGACTCTACAGTCACACCAGGTCCACATACACTTAAGCACGCACACAGTGTACTGCAGAACTCTTGTGATCCAATGTCATTTGAAGATACATAAATATGTTCATGATTTAATCAGTGTATACACACTGAGAATGCACTTTCTTTTACAAGTTTTCCCTGTAAACATGATATGTGGGGTTTTCTTTGGGGGGGGGGTGTAATCAAATTACAGTAGCACACATCCCAACACAGAAACATTTGAACAAGCGTCCAACTGTAGACGACAAACAGACACGTTACACCCCGAGCTAAACATCCAGCAGTGCTTTAAACGTGGTTAAGGACACATGTCATTCAAGCCTGAGCTCATTTTGCAGCTTCTTTCAATCCAGCCAGGGAATTAAAAGCAAAGGTGGTTTTGCCAAGTTTTAAAGCTATTTTAACACACATACTGCAGGTACACAGGCATATTGCCACCAATACTAAGTCATAAGTCAACGCACTGAAGAAAACACATCAGAACATGAAGGGACAAACATATCCAACAAACAACGCTGTGTTATAGATTTGGGCCGGGAAATGTACCGATGCAACCCAGGTTCTACATTCCACCCGCCTGTCCAGTCAGAACTGAGCGGCGTGGTGGGCATCACGTGTCCAGGGGGGCATTCATCCCTCACCTCATTACCGCCCGCTTACTTGGTCAATACGGGCCCGGTCACGGACCCGACTGACCCATACATTCAGCTCCTGCCACTCAGACCCCGGGCCCAGAACGACGTGTCCAGGCCCAGATGGGCATGCTGCTCACAGCTGGCCCAGCCCAGACCCAGTTCCGCCCAGCATCCTGTTGATCCCCGTCCACGATTCTGCTGAAGGAAACCGGCCGTACTGGGATCGGACAACGGCTAGCCCTCCGGGGTGCAGTCGGGTCAGCCGCGATGGGCTCTCGTCCTCGCTCCGCTTCAGTGTCTGACAGTGATTTACGTTCCGCGAGTTCCTCGCGCATGACTTCCACGGACCTCCGTCGACTCATTTGTCTTCCTCAGTATTGAACAAAGATCCTCAACAGGGCGGCTGAGGAGATGATGGTGACTATAGATCCGTCCCAATGTAAAACACTCCGGGGTGATACATCACTGCCAAGCTTCTTTCCATATGATGACATCTCAAATGACATTTGGATGGTAACTGATCAGTGGTTGGAAAAAATTTCAAATAGAGTGTATGTGTTGGAGGGGATTTATACACTGGCATGTTATTAAGTCCACACACCTCCTATATAAATCCCAGACTTAAAACGTATGATGGTTAGCTCAAGTAATTAAGATCGCTTTGTCGTGTTAGCACTTGTATATTTCGGATGCTTTGTCGTTCCAAGTAAATCTCCCACCGGTTATGATTTACTAGGTTCTGGGGTTCTCACTTACGCTCTAGAAAGACTAATTACAAAGAGATTATCTCGTAAAGACCTGTCATCGATTTAAAAACAATGAGTAATTAGTTAACTAATTAGTGGCTAAATGAACACCGAGATAAAAATAAATATCAATACATAGGAATCATGCATTGTTTCAAAATAGCTCTTAATTAACTGTCAAGCACAACATCTGTTAGCCACAAATTATCACTCTAACAATCCCATAAATTAGGTGAATACATGACATTTGGATGTTTGACAGTGAAAAATCAACAGTAACCCAAAAATAAGTACAGTAAGAGGAATTATATAGGAGCTTCTAAAATATTTGCCTATTGTTTAGAAGCAAACATCCCAATCAGTTAAGCATGTAACCAAATACATTTGAACTCCAATTTCCACCTTCATCTAACTACTGGTGTAATTGTTAAAATAACGTAGCTGTTAACCCAAACCCAGTCTGGTACGGTTTTGCGGCATCCTTCAGCGAGTTGCTACCACAGATTTTTCATCTCGGTCCAAAAACGCTGGTGCAATACACCAGTGAATGAAGAAGTGAACCTTTGTAGGGCAGTGTCAACGTCTCTCTACTGTGAAATTGCTAGTGTTGTTGGGATTGTGTGTGTCGGCCAGGCCAGGCCAGACCTCCCCTCTCTGTCTAGTCAGCGCCCTCGCAGGGCTTGGGGAACATGAGCGAAGGCTTTTTGCTGTGTAGACTGCTGTCTCAACAGGTATGAATTTTGTTTTGAAAAGAAGAACTTTGGCCATGCCATGTACCACTGGGTACAAAGTGATACAACTATACCAGAATACAGCTTTCGCTGCCCAGTTGTAAAAAAAATATTTGTATCTCTCTGACCAAAATGGAGCTCTGTGTTCGGGTCTCTTCTGAAACATTTGCCTCCCAGTAAAGTGACTCGATGACTCACCTTGAGCCCTCTTCTTCAGTCACCAGCACCATGCCACATTGACACTCTTCATCAGTCACCAGCACCATGCCACATTGACCCAAATCATCAGTCACCAGCACCATGCCACCCTGACCCTCATCATCAGTCACCAGCACCATGCCACCCTGACCCACATCATCAGTCACCAGCACCATGCCACCCTGACCCACATCATCAGTCACCAGCACCATGCCACCCTGACCCTCGTCATCAGTCACCAGCACCATGCCACCCTGACCCTCGTCATCAGTCACCAGCACCATGCCACCCTGACCCTCGTCATCAGTCACCAGCACCATGCCACCCTGACCTTCTGCCCATTGTGATCATTCACACTACGGATATTTCTGGTTCTGTTAAACCAAAGCCCAGTGTCTCGATCAGCAACCTACTCCCTTCACAATGCACCAGGACTCAATCCCAGAGTGGACATTTCCTGTTCGGACTTTGGATGGTGCCAATATCACAGTACCAGTTTGACCCAGGCACTGACCCTTGCCTGAGTCTGTGCATGTCTAATAGTGCCGTCAGTGAGAAGGGAGTGGATTAGAGGGCTAATCCAACCAGTGTAGTCTTATCAGCCCACTGCCACGGCTCCATAGCCTCTCATCACACCCGATAGGGAGAATCACAAAGTAAGAAGACGGGAGAAAACAGGAAACAAAGCCTGTGTTCTAAAGTAGTTACTGTTCTGCAGCCTCAGCAGGCAACCACACTCAATGGGATTCCCAGATCTGGTATGAAGCAGCGGTGGCAGGGCTTCGCACGGCTTTCCAGGGGTCCGGTGTTTACAGAAAATTGTGATTTAAAAAAACTGACAGTTTGTAATGTCTGCCGGTTGTGTGGTTTTATCAATAGACACGATTGAAGTTAGAAAGAAAGTAAACTACGCCTATTGGCTATATTACACACTAAAGAATTAAATTGATGACCTGACATTTGAGACATTATAAACATAATGTAAGCGTCACCTTTTCAACAGCAAAGTTTCCATAACTAATAACAGTCGTCAGGACCAGGAGTGGCATGCACCCAGATGCATCCAAGAAACCCAAAGGAAGCCAGAATTAATTCACTATCTATGATGAAAAAACTACACAGGACGCTCTGACTCTCTCTCTGACTCCCTCTCAGACTCTCTCTCTGTGCCTTCCTGTCTCTCTGTGCCTTCCTGTCTCTCTGTGCCTTCCTGTCTCTCTGTGCCTTCCTGTCTCTCTGTGCCTTCCTGTCGCTCTGTGCCTTTCCGCATAGAATTTCAATTTCACATCTAATACATCTTACTAGCAGGATTTCCATTAAAACCAAGTGCATGAATTAGAAAAGACATAGCACATTTTTTTTGAAAATAGCACTGGAATGTAATTTCATTCTTCATACTTCATTCCACACCAGTGTAAAAATGCCACTATACACTGTTATCCATTTAACCAAATAGTATTTTATATCCTCCCTCTCAGGCTATGAGGCCAGACTCCGCGTGATATACGGCCCACGGAGTAGCGTGTAAAGAACGGTCATGCCTTCCCAAATGAAATAAGAAACAAAGCGAGGAGAAAAGGCATGAGATGGGGGAACGGCCAGTGAGATCTGATTGGCCATGAAATGTGGATCGTGACAGAGGGAGGGGCGGGGCCCGGGGAAAGCCAGGCGAACCGCTGTAAATAATCACTGAATAAGAGCTCAGGCACTGAGACAGACCTGGTACATACAAAAACAGTCGCAAGCACGAACAGCGTGCACATGTGTTCTCATCTACGTAAAAACACTAAGGTGGGTTGGCACAAAGGCTACCGCAAACGAATACACCAAGACAACATGTCACCTTATCTACAGCGTCCTGAGAGAGAGTAATTGGAGCCAGAGTGCTAACGCAGGGCTGTGGTGTTCCCCGAGGAGTGTTCATCCCACCCCCTTAATGATCCGCCATCATTCCAGCTAGCGTCACCCAGGTGCGAGATATTAACGCCACGTCTGCTCTGGTGATAAAGCCTGAGGTAAAAACAGACCCGGATGAATGTCTTGCGTCCTAAAACGCTCCCTGCAACCTTGCGACACGCTGCTTTAGACCGTTGTTCACCGGGGCTAGAGCGCTATTTGGGACACCGCCAAGAACAGCCATCAGTTGATTCACCAAGACAGTGAAAGACTCAGACGACAAAACCATCAACAGCAGTGAGGCACCTTTCAGCGAATCGTCTTCTGGGAAAAAGATTTCCAGGTAATGAGTTATTTTTCCAGAACATGGCGCTCGAATTGCAACACGGCAATTATGCAATTATTTCCAGAAAATTAACTTATGCTTATTTGGGTATTTATATTTAACTTACCCGACAGTGGCAGTTTTGTTGCCAAGATGTGACCAATTTAGTAAAATCACTTAAAAATAATTACTAGAAAAGTACCAATTTATAACCGAGTCATTTCCCATTAAAATATCCGAGTAATAACCACGGAGGGAGCTACGAGTACGGCCCCGCTATGGTGGGTTGTGTAAGCCGTATCCTCACCCTTCTTCCAGGATGCCCACCCCTTACCCCCACGCCCCAATCCCGTAACCTCCCTAGGCCTCCCTTCCTCTCCTTCGCCGGCGTCCCAGCATCTCAGGCCTTTGTTCTTCTACTTCCTCCTCCGTAATAACAGCACCCCTGTCAGTTCTCGCTTCCTACGCTCCCGGACACCGAGTTGATGGCAGAAAGAAACAACAGGCGTCCCGAGCAATTTATTGTCTCAGTTTCAGCCCTTTCCACACTGCAAAACCACAAAACACTTGACACGTTCATAACGTAAAACTCCACCTGCTGAGTATGTAAACATTAGGCATTTAGATACGCCCCAAAAAGGGGTATGATCGTAAACAAAGGAATTTCATATTCACAGCCAGATTCAAGAAGAACATCAATCCTCATACATTTTCAGACCAAAGGTTTAATTTTCCCATTGCTATAAGCTCTTACTGAGTAATACAGATTCCTCATTGAACAAAAGGTAGCAAGTGCATCCTATGTAATCCGAGCCTATTTCCATATCAATATTTGGTTGGGTACTTTGATTCATTGATTGTGTACTATAATATGTGGAATAACATGAATTCTTCTAAACGGGTTAAACTAAAAGCACCCATTGCCAAGTTTGTTATTCCAGTTTTAGCGGTTTGTTTATTACAGACCACATGGTGTTGTTCATTGCACAGCACACCAAGGCAGTCATTTGGATCACAAGTTGTGGGTGATAAAACGTTTGAATGGCTTCTCTTCCTCATTCTGGCTGGGTTTGGAAAGGCATGACCAGTCACATCACAAAATAGTGTATTAGTGATGGACAGTGTGACTGGCCCTCATGATGCCATTCACCTGAAACAGCACATTAGGTGGACAAACGTCTCCACTCTGAATGCCCAAAATAATTGTCCAGTAACTACGGAAACTGAAAGTAAATTACCAATGTTAAGCCCCCGACAGTAGGCTTTTAACGGAAGACATATATTTTGCTGGATATATCATCTAAAATATGCAAGATACAACATAAAATATGAGCAACAACAACTACAAAAAACTCTCATCAGACTGCCAAAGAGCAGCTCTGTGGCGATTCGGTTCGCAATGTTCATTAAAAAGACATGTTCAAATAGTTGGTTGAAAAACAACCTTTTTTTAGGGTGGCCAGGTGAAATGCCTTGGTCATCAAGATGTCATCCATCATTCTGTCCCTGAGCAAGACATTTAGCCCTAACCGCTCCCAGGTCGATGAAGACAATGAGCCCTCGGTCAATCAACCGGCTAAAATCCAGATGAAATCTATTCAGCACTTTGTGACTGGCAAGTCGGATGTGGCACTGTGAGCCAGGACCGGAAGACCATCACGTCAAGGATAACCAGGCCATAACTAAAAGGATCAAAGGCGTCCGTGAAAGGTTTACTTAACACAATCACCCAAGAGGGCGGGGACATCCTGACATGGCCAGTCGAAGGCTTCGGGAGTAATTGAATGCAACAACCGTGTATCCCACTCAGTGCAGACAGATGGGCATACACAGCTGCAGGACCTGCTATGGCCACACCCTGGCGGTGAGCACCCAATCAGCCGACGCCTCCTCATGCTGCTGGACGACCGCACGACGCGTTTGACACGGTCAAGCTAATCCGCGAGACGACATGACAGAGAAGCTCCTGGGACCGTCAGACGCTGTCCTTCTCTGGCCCTGGCGGGTCAGTCGCTGTAAGGGGGGGCCCGGGGGGCCCTCGGGGGGCGGTCCTGGGGGACTCTTTTCCATCGACGTGGTCTTTCTGGAACAAAGCCCGAGCAATCGTGGGCTTTCCGTTTTCTATCAACGACCCTCAGCGTTGCGTCTCCATAAACGGTCGACTCCACAGCGCTTCCCGCTCGTCTACCGGCATCACCTCACGAGCGTGGATGGAGCTGAGGTTTCTGGGAAACGTTCCAATGTCCAGGCTATCCTGGTTGCATTCGAGCCCTCCTTAACAACAGCAGCAAACAACATCAAAATTGACGGTGTCAAGGCCCTCGACCCGGGTGGGATTTATTTGACAGTCAACTCTCATCTGAGGGCCACATCAAGTGTTCCACGGAACATTGAAAGGTTAAAACCCATGCCGTCATGTGTCACCCACGCTCTTATCTCATCCCGTCTGGACTGTTGTAATGGCCCCTCTGTTGCTGTGTCTGCCAAGTGCCTGAGAAGGTTGCAATATGTCTAGAACTGTGCTGCATTTGTCCTCGCCCACAGAGGCCTCCAGCGTGGTTTGAGGCACAACAAAAGACGGTGCAACTTAGAAAAACTTTCATTTACCTTTGTTAATATTCTTCTGCTGTCTGCTCGTTCTGCGAATCTGTATGCAGCAGTTATCGGTCTCGCCTGGCAATATTCACCGTTTTGGATTTTAAGTACAATGATTTCAAATAACATTTAATCGTCAAGTAACAAATTTCAATCATATTTTCATAAGTGCAGCCAGTGTGTAAAGTTCTTCATAGATTAAAGGCATTGAAAACAACCTAACATCACGGCGTTGAATTTACATGTCTTCCTTTAAAAGAAGCAACGGAGAACAAACACATTCTGAGGCAACAGTATTCCAATGTAGAACATTTGGTTCTAGAAGGCATTTGATGATGCATTTTAAACATCTCTGCCTTGGTCGAGGGAAACTGTTGGAACAGCAGAAAAGTTTATTAGGTGTCATCTAGCAGGACCATCTAGACTTTTTCTTTACATTTTCTTTTCCTTCTTCCACTGTGCTTATTTGCATGGCTGTCTGGTTGGGTTATCCCTATGATAAACCAGGCTAACACTGTGAATCTCTATAGCTGAGCATTATGATTCATTTTGTCCACTTGTTCTCACCAGTTGGGCCTAGAAGAATCATCTGGCTCTTTTTCTTATGTATTCCAGGTACTTGGAAGACATATCTTTGACCGGCTCTGATTTTTACATCCACTGGCCGAATCCGTTTTGATTTTAGCTAGTCTCAAACATCCTACTTATAATTTTGTTTGTATAAAATGTTGCTCTCTTTCCCTGTGTCTCTCCCTCTTTCTCAAAGTCTATCTCACTGACTTCTTTAACCTTTTAATGACTTCTTTCTCTCCTTTTTGCGCCTTCGCCCTCCGTTTCTCAGTCACTTTCTCATTTACTCACACTCACTCCTATTCTGTCTGTCTGTCTGTCTGTCTGTCTTATTCTCCCCTTTTTGTGATGCACGTGTCATGTACCTCATACAATAACGTCCAGGTCATGTGACCAACCAGGTTATCTCCTTTGTCCAATCAGAGATCTCAGCGCAGCAGAAGCGTGACCCCTGCAGACTCAGTCTCCGGCGCAGACCGCCACCTTGACCGCAGGGAACGCAACTCTGTCTGTCTGGCTGAATGGGGGGGAGAGGGGGAGTGGAAAGAGGAATGGAGTGAGGTGGAAAGCGGTGGAGAAGAGGACGGGTCTGACATGGGGGGCTATCTGTCTAACTATCACCTTGAGGTGATGCGTCTTGTCACACGGCCCCTAACTGAGATCTACCTCGTACACACCATTACATGCAGTCATAGAGGGGTGTGGGTGGGAGAGTGTATAACAGCAGCTAGTCTTCCTTGACAGCCCCGAGAGCCTGGCCCTGCCAAGCGGACCGGAACAGAGCTCACACTGAACGGTACCGCGCGGTGACAACAGTCCAACTCGACGTACTCCAGCGGAGATCCAGGTTTCCTATCAGTGTAATAAACGTGGCATCTGGCGGCGCTGTCAGTCCTAAGTGGTACCACGCTACCTCAGGAGAAGCTGTGTTTCCCTGACACTCCGCGGCCCAACCGTCAGGCTGTCGCCATCCGTGTGAGAGACATCTGTCCCTGACGCCGCCAGACACATTTGACTGGGTTGACGGGCCTCTCGGTGACCTTTCACCTCCCAGTGACCCCTGCTCCACCCAAATAGTAGCAGTATCCGTAGTGTCAACATCACATCCGAAACACACTGAGACATGCATGCACACGCATCGCACCTCACACACGCATGCATCACCGTACACACACACACACACACACACACACACACACACTTCACCTCACACACACTGCCAGCAGTCTCCCTGGCCAAAACAGCCCTAAAATATAAAGCACACTAGGTGTTTTCACAGAGGATGGTTTGGATTTTCTTCACACATCCTTGATTATTTCAAATGACTTCACACAACTGAGTGAAATAATTGGTTAGTAAAAGTTTGGACACATCACAGGAGACCTGAAAGGCAGAAATCATAGAAACATGGTTAATTTCTCTGACTTACGATGAAAGCCATGATTGCCAACTTGCCAGTCACTGCTGTGCACTGAAATGTGATTTTTGAAATGACAAAGGGAACGTAAAATTATTTGTAGATCGCAAACATTCATCTTGAAGGGCTACTATCACGATTTGGGAACTCAATAGATAATAATCTGTTGTGGTGATAGAAGTAAAAAGCATTTTCTATTGGCACTTGAGCATCATTTTGTGATAACAAAAATGTCAACACATTAACTAATGCAGATGAAATTGTCTGTGTTTGTCTAGATGTTTGATACACTCTTGGGTGTATCTGATAAGAACAACAAATTATAAAAATAAACCGGGGCAAATATGTCAGAAGTACTTTACAATAAATCCAATTATTACGACAGTAATGCATTCTCAGAACATCGGCAGAATGTGATGTGCTACCTACCTACAGAGTGGCTTTATTTAAACTGGATAGAGAAGATATCTTTAACATTCTGGTCATACACTCAGAGAGACGGACAGGACTTAGGTTAAGCGCCTTGCTCAAGGGCACTAGGATAGACATCTCTTTAGTGTACCTTGTATTCAAACCAGCAACCTATTAGTTACTGGCCAAGTACTTCAGTCCAGTAGACTCCCGCTCATCTGCTACAGAACATATCCCAAGCTCCTCCCTCTTCTGATCCAATCCCAGCCTGACACCCACTTGGGTTCCCACGTCCCAATGAGTCACCGACAAGATGGGAAGAATGACATTCCACAGAGGAACTGGCTTCAAGATCCACCTTTGGGATTTGTCTGTTCTGGTCAGTGTGGCACTTAGAACCAGGGCTTTGCCTCGGATCCAGGTCAGCTGAATTGTGACGTTCGGAGATCAAGCAGTCTGTGTCAGGTACTGCTGCAGCGGTAGGCTTCAACCAAGACGGCCTCCTATGTCTTCCCCCGCTGTGTCGGGCAAATAGAGCAAAGGGAATTTCCAAAATACATAAGGAATACGGTTCCATTCCACATGTCAGCAGGCAAACCGTAAAGTCCAGAGTGGAAAACCGCCGGTTGAGAAAAAACAAACAAACTATCCGGTTGCCTCTCCTTCTGTCCAAATTGGTGAACCCTATTTCTACTTGGCCAATCACATTCTTACATCAGAGAATGTCTTCAGCAATGCTCTTTGGAGATAATCTTAAAATGTTTGAAGGTTAAGCCGTGAGGAAGGAGGCATGTTATTTCAGGATCTCACTGTGGATGTGAGAAACGCTCAAGCTGAGATCATTTCAATATTTCAAGGTACGGACATCAAATGGCAAAATTAATATTCTCTTGATATCAAAGAACTAGACAAGAAGTACTGAGGATATGAAGTCAGAACTCTATTGCAATTGCTCCCAGACCCTTTTCCTGCAAACATCCTAAGTTATGCATTGTCACAACCACTTGACATTGACAAAGCATAAACAGATGGAGCGAACCAAGCAAAGCAAGGTCACAATGATTTTCATTCTACACTAATCACAAACATACCGTGGATTCTGATAACCATGTCCTTTTAAGTGGATTGTCATGTAGAGATCTAGGAAATTTTTACACTGGGCCATATCTGGGCTACAAACCTGTCATCCATTGTTTTGGAATACAAATGTCGACTTTAATAATAACCAAATCATGAATGTATTATTAATTTAGTTTAAGTGCATTTTTATGTAGTGATCTAATTGCAAGTTACTCTGGATAACTCGGCTAAATGGATAAAACGTTATACTATTCCACAGTGCAGTTAAAGGAGCAGTTCACTTTTCTTCAACTTGCCATTGCGATTGTTCTCAGAACCTTTTCCTCCAAACATGCTTTGAATCATTGCTCACACTGACAGAAGTCTATGGGCCATTAAATGTGTTATATATCATTTGGTTTTCTTAACCCATATAAACTGTCCATACAAACTTCAACTATCTATATTCACATCAATCAAAAACCTGTAAAGGCTGTGACATTTACATAAAATTCAACCCCATACTTGGGTCGATGTGGGTTAAAGACACTTTCTTACTATTTGTTATTTGTTACTCACACATGCCCTGATACTTCTATATACTTGCTTTTGCTTGTGGTGACTAATGTTAGCAGACGTTTTAAATGGTTGTTTAAAAAATTAAACTCAACGAAGGATTACACTTTCTCTTGGCCCATAGACTATTTTCAGATGGAGTAACCATCTAACAACAACATCCGTTTTAGATGTAGGAGAAAAGACAGCCGGCAGTACAGCCATCCAGACACCGGCTTATATGTTGGCCAATAAAATACCCCAGAGGGTTAATTGACACAATAAAACACATACATTAGGTTCTTTGTGTGTGTGTTTGTCTATAGAGTGTGTTGTCAGAACAGCACCCTAACTGCAGCCCGAACCACAAAACTTTCCCTGACCCGAACCCTTGACCTGAACCCCAGCCCCGAACCCCAGCCTCAAATCCCACATTCTACGCTACATACAATAATAGTGACATAATAATTATAATATACTCAAACATTAGCCGCTCAGTGTTTTGGAGCATTTTATAAGGGCCTAATTGAAAAGCTCTGGAAAACAATTTACTCAAAATGTGCTGTAAAAGTGTGCATGTGATGGTTTGCGGTCCCCTGTAGAGTGTATCATAAGGGTTGTGGTTTCAATTCCCACGAAGTTCAAGTGAAAATGTCTGCTCTCACTACTCACACTGGATAATGGCATTGCTAAATTACATAAATGTCAAATGTAAATGTTTTTGTAGCACACATTTATGATTTATGACCATGATATTATTCTGCCAGGTAGACATAGGCTGCTTTTTAAACACAATTTAATTTAGAAGGTTTTTGGGAAAGCCTTTTTATCTACTAGAAGACAGTTATATCATTAGCATAATCGCTAACGGCTACACAAAGTGGTTGGCAAACAAGCACACAGACGCTGGCATTCCCACATTGCCTCTTCAGAAAGTTGAAAGAAAATACAGATCACCAGTGCATTTTGTTCATGTTTTAGGATTCAATATTTACTGTTTAGTTTTCATTCGATTTGAATTCCATTTGTTTGACAGATTTTATAAAACAGTTTGACAGGACTTACAAATGTCCACTGACAGTGTTATCTTCCTTTACCTCCCAAATAAAATGTTAGGATTCTTTTTTAAGACACACAGACACATAGACAGACAGAAGAGATGAGCAGTGAGCCATTGGTACAATCAGTTCCTATCTAGCAGAACAAACTATTACATTTCACTAGACCTGCTTCATCAAGTAAAAACAGTCAAGGCTAGAGTGAGATTGTCCTTGATTTTTGCCTAAATCTGTCTGCAACCTATAATATTTTAAAGTGGAACAGAATATCTCTTCAGAGTTGGGTTAGTAAACATTTAATGTCAGAGCACACTGACGCGATTGTAGGCCTTGGGACAACTCACTGTTCGTCTTACCTTCAGTCGCTAACTCACCTCATGCAGTGCTCTGTTCATATCTAATGGCTAGGGCATAGCCGATAGCAATCGCATCTCTTGTTCTTTCGCATAACTTAACACCTACACAGCGTTCGTAGCTGAAAAGGGCAGTGAATGCATTGGTCTCTAATCTGGACTCATCTGAAAGAAGTGCACTTCATAGGCAGGACCCTCTATCCTACCAGGTCTGGTGTCTGGAGTCGGCTGGTTCTGTTCTACCTCATTGTTAAGTCCAATTATCTGGTGTACCTGATTGGAACATGGGAATAACAGAGTGGAATTGATTTTCAGGTCCGCAGTATAGTATCAGAGATTTATCAGATGTGGAAACAGAAAGAAGTCACACCTCTCCCCGCAAAAAAAACGGAATTCATCCCACATTCAAATTGAGGTGGGCTGAACAGCAGGCGTCTCCTGAGGGCCTCTTCCCATGGAAATGCCAAGGGCTCCCAGTGGTGCTTACGAAGTCTTATGAAGTTCGTAAGCAGACCCCAGGCCATGTCCTGACTCCTTACCCCCGGGACACTGATATCCTACCCTACTCTCCCTCTACCTCCCTACAACCAAAGCGTATTCTGCTGGTTTCTCCAGAGGTCATGCTGTAATTACGTGAAGGATCAAATCCCATGTAGGATCAAGCAAGCAGCAGACTCTGTATGGATTCCATGTCATTGGCACCATGAAGACATTATAATGACGGTACACTGGACCACATTTGCACATGTCATGTTTCACTCATTATGAATAAACCATGAACTGAGTGGAATGCCCATTAGTGCGTTCAATTGATCTTTTTCAATGAAGACAAAGGACTCTGTCCCAAATCTCACCCTAGAGGCCCTGGTTAAAAAGCCCGAGGCCAGTGTGCTACGAAGGAAATGAGCGGGGCATTAGGGATGTTTTTCATTAGTCTTTGTTCTTCAGACAACGGCTAAAGGTACCCGTCAGTCAGAAAGCGTAACATCATCATGACTTTCCAAAACAAACACAAATTGGCAGAGCAAAGGGTCGAGAAGCCACAGCAAATCTTAATATGTTGGCTTTGCATTGTATCACTTCACCATCAACAAATCGCTGAGATGGAGTGCCGTCTAATGAGCGCCATGTTCAACAATGTGTTAAGTCTGTCTGAAATAAGAGCCGAGGGCACGGAGGACCTCAGACAACCATTATGACCACATCGTTGACCGTGACACATAAGTGCCTGTCAGTGAGCAATTAGCCTAGCATCAGCAGACTGCATGTGTTGATCGCTACGAAAACACCGCATTTGGAGATGATAAGCCTTTAGGAAGGATTAGTACCACTGTTGGACAGAACGTACTGTTGCTGCGAGCTATACCGTGTCAGTAAGAATGTTAAAAAGAGTCCTGCCTGTACGTGTAACAGATATCAAATGTCCTCAGTGCAGATCATGGTAAACCTCTGAGACACGCGTGATCGAGAAACATTACCAAAAGGGATGTGAGGTTGCGCGCGTGTGCGGCATCGCACGCCTTTCTCTGAGCTTGGTGTACACGTGCACGGCGACCCTGGGCCGACCCGTTTGCGTGTGTGTGGTCAGACGCCCCCCGGCCCGGTCACCTTGGTGATGAAGGCTTTTGCCGTGGCAGGACTCATGAAGAGCATCGCCCGGCGCAGCGTGTCCCGGTAGCGGTGGAGCTCTTCCATCCTCATGGTTTGGAACATGCTGCTGATCATCATGTTGATGTTGGACTCCACCTTCTGC
>JACXGJ010004700.1:32024-43675 GCA_016801105.1 Esox niger
GAAGAAAGAAAGAGGGAGGGGGAGAGAGAGAGAGAGAGAGAGAGAGACGAAGAAAGAAAGAGGGAGGGGGAGAGAGAGAGAGAGAGAGAGACGAAGAAAGAAAGAGAGAGGGAGGGAGAGAAGTCAAAGAGAGAATGTGAGGGAGATGGAGAGAGGGAGACAGAGAGCGATGGAGAAGGAAAGTGGGGGGAAAGCAGGGAGCAGGAGACAGAGAGAGGGAGGGAGGGAGAAAGAGATTTGCATCACATTCATTGTGCTCAGGCCAGACACTGCAGGTCACAGTTTGATGGATGGGATGCAGGTCTCAGGCACTCATCTATGCATTAAAGACATGTCAATAAACCCAGTGACCCTCCATCCAGGAACTATAAAACAGCATAGCGGAGACCACACTTCAACGTTGGTCATTAATACGTATTGGGTATACAGCACACTATAAAACCATAGTAGTTTTCATTCACTTTTATCTTGGGTAAGAAAGAGCAGGAATATTAGGAAGAGCATTAACATTTCCTGTTCAGAAGGTACTGTACTGAGACTTGTGTAGTACATTTGTCACTGAAGCAGTGAGGGAGGCTGCTGTCTCACAGAACAGGTAAATAAAACATGAATTATAACCACAGAGATATACTGGCTGCTCTCCCTTTGCTCTCATGGTCTCTGTCTCTCCCCCTCCTCTCTCATGGTCTCTGTCTCTCCCCCTCCTCTCTCATGGTCTCTGTCTATTCTCCTCTCTCATGGTCTCTGTCTCTTCTCCTCTCTCATGGTCTCTGTCTCTTCTCCTCTCTCATGGTCTCAGTCTCTTCCTCCCTCTCTCATGGTTTCGGTCTCTTCCTCTCTCTCTCTCATGGTCTCGGTCTCTTCCCCTCCTCTCCCTCTCACGGTCTCATGTATCTTCCCCTCCTCTCTCTCAAAGTCTCTTGTCTCTTCACCTCTCTCTCAAAGTCTCTTGTCGCTTCACCCCTCTCTCAAAGTCTCTTGTCTCTTCACCTCTCTCTCAAAGTCTCTTGTCTCTTCACCTCTCTCTCAAAGTCTCTTGTCTCTTCACCTTTCTCTCTGTCTCTTGTCTCTTCACCTTTCTCTCTGTCTCTTCCTCTCCTATCTCCATCACTGTCTGTTTCTCCCTCTCTCTCATGGTCTCGGTCTCCCCTCCTCTCTCTCGGTCTGTTTCCCGCCTCCTCTCTCCCAAATCTCACTGTGATAATACCCCAGTACCTCTCCCCCTCTATCCAAGCCCCACCAGCTTATTTTCTACTTAGTTCTTTTGTTAATATTGTCAAACTAAGTGGAAAATAAGAACAAATGTATAGCCGTAATGAACAGTCTAAAGTGGAATATCTGACATTCATTGAACACAATGCAGTGGTGTAATGTTGTAACACATTTTAAGGGGTAAAATAAATAAATGTATAAATATTGGTGTTTACATGTTGTCGGTACATTGCTGGTTGTCCAGGAGACAACATCTTGCTCTTTGCTGTTGTGAGTGCACTACTGCATTTTGTCTAACAAATATGGGAGTTTAAAAACATTTGATTCAATTGGAAATTATTTGTTGGACTGTATGATCTGTTGGAAATGTGTGTCTCCAATTTGGTCATATTATTGGCAGTTGGTTTGAAAGTGCTACATAAACAGTGGCAACTGTCCATTCATGTGGATGAAGCCCCTGTTGAATTGAATTGTAGTGCAGCTCTGTTTCCACCTCATTGTGTGGGCAGTGTGCACACTGTCTGTCATCTCATTAGAGCCCCTGGTTTGCCTCTACTGATACCAAGGCCATGCTCAATGAGTCTGTCCATAGTCAAGCCTCATCTTCATTTGGGGTCAGTCACCGTGGTCAGGGATTCTGTCCTGCGAACTCTCTGTTAGGAGCACGGTAGCATTCCAATTAGGTTTATTTTTTGGGTGATCCTTTCTTGTGTGTCAAATAGTTCTGTTTCTGTTTTCTCCTGATTGGTGCTGCCCTCCTGGGGCTCTGTGGGGCTCATCTGGTTTCAGAGGTTCATTTCGAGGTTCAACTCCCTGTAGATGAGGCCTCTCTCTTGCTCTCTCTCCTCTGCTTTTTCTAGGTGGACTCTGAATGGCTCGTTTTGTGTCCTTCAGGTTTCAGTGTCAAGAATTGAAGTAGAGCTTTCTGTCTGAAAGTGCTATTGCATTGCTTGGATTACATATTTTACGGTAGATAACTAATTATGCAGTTGATTTGGACAAATGAAGACACTGCCTCACTGTCATAAAAAAACTACAAATTGGTTCATGAAGTACTGAGCGAAAGCAGTGGTGAGGGACTAATTCCACCAAACAGCAGGAGGCATAACTAATAAACACTTCTGGTTTCCATCCTCTTCTGATTGATTGAGGAATGATTAAGACACAAGTTGAGTTGACTACCAGGATAAGAAAGACTGAATGTTTTTTAATCCTCCAAAGTTGTCTAACTTCCGCAGGAACCACGAATACATGGGACACTTGATCAGAAGGTCCAGCCTTTAGATCCCCTGTTCTGCCATTTTAACTCAAACATGGTCTAATAAAAAAAAAATATACATGACATTGGAATAGCCCTAATTTGGATATGTTCTTAAACAGGCGAAGATGTTAATTTTTTTTAAATACTTTTTTCATATTTTATATGTTTTAGTGTTGAAAGGTCAAAATATATTACATTTTTGAAAATATTATATACATTTTAGTCCAAATTATCCACTTGGCATTTATAGTATTAATAACCCCAAACCAGAAGAAAGGAGGGATGGATCAAGTTTAGGACTACAGACAGAGAGGTAGGCAGACAGACTGACAAACAGACAGACAGCCAGGTTGGGGCAGACAGGCAAGCAGGCATTCAGTGGCAGACTGAAAGACTGGTAGCAGGCAGACAGACAGAAAAACAGACAGACATATAGATAGACATTCAGAAAGACAAAAGTAGACAGAAAAGCTAACAGACAGACAGAGGCAGACAGACAGGCAAGCAGACAGAGAGAGGAAGACAGAAAGAGGCACATAGACAAAGGCAGACAGACAGACACGCAGACAGACAGCTGTACAGTGCACTATAAAAAGAATATGATTCCATTGAGATGCAGACAGTGTCAGAAGCCCCATCTGTGCTCTGGCTCAGATTCGCGGAAAATCAGATGAGGTTTCATTGCAGCATTCAGGAAGTCTCTACTTATAGGCCCATGTGTCGCCACGACTACGGAGAGAGGGCGGGGTAGGACTCCGCACACCAGCTTGTGTTTTCATTTTGGGACCCCTCAGAGGGAGGGACACACAGAGGTGCCTGGTGCTGCAAACACCACACGGGCGGCAGCTGGACTGCTGCTGTTTACAACAGGATGGGTCGGTGCATCTCAAGGGGAAAAGGGAGGGAGGGAGAGAGGGAGGACAGGAGGGAGGGAGGGAGAAAGGGTGAGGGAGAGACATTGACAGAGAGAGGGAAAGTAGAAGATAGAGGGATATCGAACAGTGAAGACGTAAAAGCATGTAGCTAATGAGCGTAATTAATCACCAACATTATGAAGCTGTTACCCTCATGCCTGGGTTGTTGCCACGGCGATGACTATTGTTTACATTGTCGGTGTCACCCAGGGTTACAGTGCGTGGATTGGACGAGCGCAATACACTGCAGCCTGGGAAACTACACCAATAGAGATTTGTTTCTCTGGGCGACTGAGAGGGGCTTTCAATCTGTCTGAAAACGCAGCCGTGATTACAATCAGCGTTAGTGGGTCCATAATCATTAACACTGAGAGAAGATGGGTCTGCAGTGTTCAGTCCACAGCAGGTCGATGCACTGCAGCTGTGAGTCGCAGCAGCTCCACGTCCAGGAGAACATCTGGGGACAATCGTGGTGAGGTGTTTCATATGAATAACGGGACAACGCAGTCTATTCTTCAATGTGAACATCCCCCCCAACACCTGTCAATTTTGTCCAAATCTCTAAGAGTGAATTGTGTCCCAGATTTCTAGCAGAGCACGGGTATTGCCGCGTTAAGGTTCTGAGGCAAACTCCTGGTGTGGACAGCTGTTTCCAAACGGAAGGAACTGAAACTGTCCAAAAGCACTTTTTAGTAGCAAAATGTTTTACAATCAGTGCAAAGGCTGTTACAGTAAAAACGCATAAATACACCACACTGGATTTTCTGGCACTAGCATGGTGCTACCCAGGACTAAACAGGGACAGCTGCGGTTTAGAACAGTATGTTTAAGCAGTGTTTTACAACTGCATGTTACATCAGCTGTTATAGAACTTCAGCAGCATTTTAGAATGTCATGTCACAAAAGGGTTTTAGAACAGTTTGTTATAGCAGCGTTTTCTATGTTTTGGGTTTAGGGTCAGATGTGAGCTTTAGAAATTCCCTATATCGGGCCGTTTGGGGATGGTTTATTATTAATTGCAGGCAGGTGTGGGGAAAAAATACAGCTCACCTCTGTTGCACGACACTGCATATTTAATTTACTGGTATTGGGTATCCAGGACTGACTCTGTTCTAACAATATGTTTTGTCTTCAGGAGACTTTGTCTGTCTTTATCTAAAGAGCAGATACAATCCATAGCACAAAGTGCTTCTACAGATACCCAGACTGAACCCAAAATAGCAGGCAGCAACAAGTTGAAGTACAATGGCTCGGAAAAGTGTATACGGCAGAGGAAGAATCTAGGAAGAACCCGAGAGAGGAGCCAGACACTGGGGACCGGGGGGCAGTCCTCTTCTGGCAGTGCCGGGTGAAGATTATAAGATGATCTTTTAATGCATTGTGCGTGAGCTCTTCTCGATGGCACTGTGTGAGTCTTGTTGATGCGTACTGAAATCACAAGTGTGTGCGTGCGTGCGCGTGCATGTGTGCGTGTTTGTTTGTTTGTGTGTGTGTGTGTGTGTGTGTGTGCGTGTGCATGCGTGCGTGTGCGTGTGTGTATGTATGTGTGTGCGTGTGTATGTTTGTGACTGCGTTAATTAGCGCATCTGAGTGTCTGTGTCTGTTGACATCTGTGTGTGTGTTACATGCTGATTAAATGTGGTTTACTGGAGGCATCTTGCTCCCTCGCTCCATCCCTGCAGCGTCTCCTGATGCCGTTACTGTGCTTCAGCCTGGCTGCCTCGCTCCATAAATCTCCCACAAACACCTGGGAAGGGAAATGCTTCCTAAATATGAAAGGCTAAGCCGAGTAAGCATCAAGACTGAGAAGGGAGTCTAAAGTGAAAGCCTCCTGTGTTGCTCGTTTGGTTGAGCATGAGGCTTGCAAAACCAAGGGGCCATGTTATTATTTTACCTCTCCAACTACAGCCATCCACACTCATCTCTTAAGACTCTTACAATATATAGACACTGAGTTTTATGTTCTTCAATTTACTTTATTTCCCCACCTGTATTTATTGAAAAAAAAAATTTTTTACTGCAAGATATGTTACAGTTTTAACCACACTTCAAATAAAGACTGATATTTGATTTGATAGGGCTCTGTATTTTAAGCATGTCGGTCAGGTCCCGTAGGTCTGATTTGTCAAACTCGCAGCACATATTCAACTATATGACTAGATGTTATGCAGTATGTTGATGAATATACTGATTCTGTACTGAGATGTGTTCTACTTAAATATTTCCTGAGATGCTTACAATAATTCAAATATGAACAGTAGTATCCTATAGGGAAAGTAAAAGCTCTGCTGTAGACTTAATAACACTGTTCATTACTGCCGGTGTGTTTGTTTGTCACAAGCCCTTTTATGATCTCTCAGTAAATATCTAGATCTAAATATATTTTAAAGCAGACACCACACAGACAAACTACCTTGGATCATTTCAAATAAATATGTAAATATTATGTAAATAATAAAAAGATTGAAGAAAAACACGACATTTTCTTATTATTATCTCCACTGACTAGTCTCAGTATATACGTAGAGCAAATGTGCTTGGTCATTGTTCAGTGGTTGGGATTGGTCAACCAGTGGGGCTTGGTCAACCGGTGGGGCTTGGTCAGTGGTGGGGATTGGTCACCGATGGGGATTGGTCACCGATGGGGATTGGTCAGCCGGTGGGCATTGGTCAACTGGTGGGGCTTGGTCAGTGGTGGGGATTGGTCACCGATGGGGATTGGTCACCGATGGGGATTGGTCAGCCGGTGGGCATTGGTCAACTGGTGGGGATTGGTCAGTGGTGGGGATGGGTCACTGGTGGGGATTGGTCAGTGGTTGGGCCAATGGGGACCTGGGATGATTCATGGTCTGCTGCATTAGGGGCTTCAATCTGGTCTTCTGCTCTTACGGTATATTTCCCCATTGTCTCTATGAAATAAATCATATAATAAAAGTGAGAGAATGTATAGGGTATATAAAATATAAATATGCAAAGAGTGGGGCCAATGCTCACCTAATGTGAAAGCTATCTAGAGTTTTTATGGTGACAGTAAAGACTGTCTAAAATGGCCCCAAAATGGTCCATAAATATATTGAACATCTTTAAATATAAAGGACTTTAAATATGAATATTGTGGACACATTTTCACATATAGAGAAATACTTTTGAAATTGGAAATACCAGGGACCATTAAATATAATTTCATCTACAACAACAGTTTGGGACTAACACTAAAAGGCTTACTAATGAAAAGTTGTTATTTCAGAAATACTCCCAAATACAAGGTCGGA
Source organism: Esox niger (assembly GCA_016801105.1). Taxonomy (NCBI): domain Eukaryota; kingdom Metazoa; phylum Chordata; class Actinopteri; order Esociformes; family Esocidae; genus Esox; species Esox niger. The sequence continues at coordinate 38,684 of JACXGJ010004700.1, forward strand.
ATCTTCACTATTGGCCATTGCAATGGCTCCATTTCTATATTAGTATAGGGCCCAAATAATGAAATCTTCTCTGTCCCAACACTGACAATACCAACCCCCAACCACAACAAAGCCCGCTTAATCGCTCAGGTCCTCCAATGTATTGTTATCGATCCCTGGACGTTCTCCGCTCCAGGCATCCAGAAATGTGTTCCACAGTGGATCCAGCATCCAACTGGGATTTCACCTCCATGTTTCTAATGAGAGACCTTCAGCTTCTGTGGCCTTGAAATGAATAGCTGTCATTACACAGAGCCGACAAACACGCTGGTTTTAACCTGTTTTCCCAGATGAGAGTCAGGGGTCTTGGCCCATGGGACAGGTACAATCTGGTTATAAGTCTTGTGCTATGCTATCCAACGGAAGACAAGCAGTGAGCCCAGGAGGTCAGTCTATAGACTAGTCTCTGCTCATGTGAGCCCAATAGGTCAGTCTATAGAATAGTCTCTGAACATGTGGGCCCGGTATGTCAGACTGTAGCCTAGTCTCCCACCTCTGGAAGCCAGGCTAGACTGACTAAATATGTGACAGGGTTGACACCTTTGAAACCCAGGCTACATAGACTGATAAACTGTGACAGGACTGACACCTTTGGAACCCAGCTAGACAGACTGATAAACCGTGACGGGGTGATCAAATCATACAGAGCTATCAACACTGAAAAATCCAAATCCACCCAGCACTCAGACACACTGATCTCAAACTGTTTCCAGAACGCGCCACTACACCTGAAGAGACTAGGGGACACCGGCTAACCCAATTCAATTTACACATATTGTCCCTGAAGCCGTTTATTTGGGAGGACGAGCTGATGTGTAAGAAAACAGTGTTACATCTCAAAGAGGTGGGGGATTAGAGGGACTGGCACGGTCAATGCCTCAGAGGCCCATCTTCTGATTCACTGGTGAAAACCGTGTTAGGGCTTAAGGACGGTGAGTGAGGTGACCAGTCACAGAGCTTCATTTAAGCACAACACTACGCCACAGTGCAACTGGCAGTGTGAGACCCAAGATGGCTCCTCTGGCTGGCCTGCTGGGAGCAACACTTATACAGCCAGCCGTGATGCTTCTAACCTGGTGCAGTGGACCATGGGACGAGGCCTCTATGGGGACAGGCGGCGGGAATGGAGATGAAACGAGCTTAGAGCACCACACAGGAGGGGACTGGAAACCACAGGAGGGGAGACCACAGGAGACAAGAGGGGAGAAGACGGAGGGCAAGGAAGGACAGAGCAGGACAGAAGAGGTGAGAAGAGGAGGGGGCAGGAGAAGAAAGTTGGAGAGGATGGGAGAGGAGAAGACAGGAGAAGAGACTACAGGAGAGGACAAGACTGGAAAGGACAGGAGAGGAACGGACAGGGGAGGAGAGGACAAGAGAGGCTGGTATGCATTAAGATTCAGCTCCGGAAAAAATTAAGAGACCACTGCACCTTTTTCTTTCCTTTCCAAAAAAGTTGGAAAGGGAGGTTTTATGTGTGAAACAGATGGCTTGAAATTAAGAGACCACTGCAAATTGAACACTTCTGTTCCTCCCTCAAAAGATTCCTTTTCAACTTTTTGGGAAAGGAAAGAAAAAGGTGCAGGTTAAGAACTGCAGATATGTGTTGGTAATCTCTCTACCTCTTTTTATGTTTCTCCAGTGCAATGACACACACAGACACATGAGTTCCTCCCTCCCCAACACAATCCAGTGAAATGAGGCTTGATAGAGACATTTACAGTGTGGTTGCATTAACTCTGCGTCTCCAGAATGCAGGGTTCCAGAGTTCAGATCGTTACCCGTTAGCTTGCTAATGTCTGCCATGCTGAGAGTCCATCAGATCTTCATCACATATCTTCATACATCATTGAATCCCTCTCTATGGATATCAACTACAGTGCCTGCCTCCCACTCTCTACGCTCCCAACCTCCTACCAGGCGTCCCAGCAGACCATGGTTCACATACTATCCGTAATCAATCAAATATGTTGAGCATTTGGCTCGACTGCCAACTGGGCGGAGTCTGATTCATTGGGGACCGTTTGAACAGTCCAATAGCGAAAGGCGAGATCAACTGTAAACAGTATTTCACAGGTGAATAGTATTTTTCCTCAGGACTAGCCTCTTTCCACAAAGCCACCACACCAAGCCCTACCGTATTCCTGGTCGTAGAAGATGATGAATTTCTGCCAGCTGTACTCGCCAACCACCTGCAGGATGACGTCATTGAGGTAGACGGGAGGTCGCACGAAGAGGGTGTAGTCGTCCTGGCGACTGCGGCTGGTGAGGGGACAGCTGGAGCGCGGGGTGCCGGCCGGGGTGCGCTGGATAAAGAGGTGCGGGATGTGCATGGCGTCAGCCAAGGACTGCAGGGAGCCCGCAGACATACAGCCTATGGAGCTAACCAGAGCCAGGATACCTCTGTTCATCAGCTCACAAGCTGGATTGAGACAAAGACAGAAGGAGACGTGTGGGGGAGAGGTAGAGAAAAGGAGAGTGAGCGAGAGAGAAAAAAAAGGAGGGAAAGGGGGTGGGGCATTAATTGATGTTGTTTTCTAAGAACAAGAACAAAAAGTCCAGTATTGACATCTCACCTCTAAAATGAAAATATTACATTTGACGATTCGTTAGAGGTTCTTCATTAAAAAATGTTGAGAAACTTTCTTGGTCTAAGAGTACATTTCTAAGAGTATTTAAACTTAATTTCATGGTTAAAAAACAAACAATTTTCAGAAAGGCACCACAAAAAGTCCTTTAAAAGGTTCTTCAAGTAACGACTAACAAGGGGTTCTTTGAAAAAACCTCTGAAAATGTTCTTCAGAGAACATTTAGGAGTTCCCTCACAGTTCCTACTGAAATAACTCCTTAAAGATCTGTCAGGGAACCCTTTGTTTGTGGTGTGTAGAGATGTACATTACATTGCGGCGTTGTGAATAAATTCAGCTGTAATGCTTTATGTACTGCAGGAATCTGGATTATTATTATTAAAGTTGGAATCAGGAGCCGCCAACAATTGGTATCATACCAATTTATCATTTTACAACCGCATTGACAAAGTGTGAATATAATTCTTTCCACTCCAGAGATTGTTTTAAAACAAATTAGTCCTAAGACATGTGATAATGCTGCCTCCATGACAACCAGGCAATTCGCAACTACTGGATCACACACACTAACACAACCTAACACACACACACACTTTCAGTACCAGAGACTTCACAGAAAAACAGACTGCAGCGTTTTGTTTTCAGACTGTTAGATGTTACCTAAAACAGCGAGCCCTGATCCTAATTGACGGTAATGGAACGCTGTGACACTTGAGATGTTAACATCATGGAAAACGTATTCTCACGACCTTCACCTTTCGGCTGACCTGAAAGTTTATGTTTGTCCAGAAAATGTAGAACGGACTCACACACATCTACCCACCTACTCTCTCTGTCACAAATGCTTACGATCAGACAGCATCATAAACACTTGTGTCCCTTCATCAGAAAAGCAGACAAAACATCTCCACCCAGAGATACGCCCCCACGCCCCCCCCCCCGAAATGCCTGGCTGCTGTCCCCCACCCCCTCGTACCCTTCCACGTCCCAGGATGCACAGCAGTGCCAGACAGCAACATTCATCTCACTTCTGCAGCTGGATTTCCTGTCAGAAAGTTGGGAAGGTGAAACATGGACTGGAGAGCAGCGCCGCGCCGCAGAGTAATATGCCAACTCTGGCAGAAAAATACAGGTGTCAGATGGGGGCGTGCTGGAATGGGACAGGAAGGCTGCTGAGAAAAGCAGAACGAAAGGAGGAGAGGTGGAGAGAAAAGAAACTAACAGCACTAAGGGCAGAGATGTATCACTGGACTCCTACCATTCCCCTGGCACAACCACAACCACAACCAACCAAACACACATCACTCTCCTTCACTCAAACCTTTGTCTGTAATGTTTCGTCCACCCCTCTCTTTCTCTCTCTCTCTCGCTCTCTCTACTCCAGTCTTTCTATTTCTCTGTCCTGCAATATATCTAGCTTTCTCTCCTATTTCTCTCATTCTCCCTCGCTTGGACTCTGTTCCTATGGCTTTATCTGCCTCTCTTCCCCCTCTCTCTGCCGTTCTCTAAGGGGCAGGTCAGCATGTTCACGGTACCAAGGTTAATACACATTTCTTATTAATACACTTATGTAACGAGCAAAGTGATGACGTGGTGTAAAACTTCACAAAAACGTATTATGAAAAAATTATCATCTTAAAGTTAAGAGTTGAAATACTCTTGAAGGCTGCACTAAACTTAGTCTCTGAATAATGAATACATCTTACAATATATAATAATATATCAAACAGACTGTGTGGGGTTCTCAGTATTCAATTAGTAATGGCATCAAAGACATGCCATTTTCTCATTTAAAAAGGGACAGTCTGCGATTGTTACATCCCATTTCACTTATAGATGAATAATACAATGGCTAGAAAAGTATAATTACTGCCTCAAAGAGTATGTCTTTAATGAAGTAATGGTAGAGTACTCAATTGATCCCAGAACCAAACGAGACCTGGCTGGACCTGGATTTTTCAGGAATTTATTTGGGTCGGGCCAGACTCCGACTAGCTGATGTACAAAGGTTTGGCGTATAAGTTTATTTTCTCTCTTCCTCCTTATTTCCTCCCACTCACACTCCCCCATCCTTCTTCCCTCTTCCTCACTCCTTCCCTCCTTCTCATCATCAGTGGCAGGAGAACTGCACATTGTACTGTCCTGAACGAGCTGAAGCTACATGAGAACTGCATATTGTACTGTCCTGAACGAGCTGAAGCTGCAGGAGAACTGCACATTGTCCTGTCCTGAACGAGCTGAAGCTACAGGAGAACTTCACATTCTCCTGTCCTGAATGAGCTGAAGCTGCAGGAGAACTGCACATTTACTGTCCTGTCCTGAACGAGCTGAAGCTGCAGGAGAACTGCACATTGTCCTGTCCTGAACG
>JACXGJ010004701.1:0-43599 GCA_016801105.1 Esox niger
AGTGTTATACCAGTGACGCAGAGGGTAGTGTTGTACCAGTGATGCAGAGGGTAGTGTTATACCAGTGATGCACAGAGTATTCCTGGAAATCAGTCAAATATAGTTGTAGAGAAGGACTTTTCATCATTCTAATCCTTCTCAATTATACAAGTAGGAAAGACACTGCAACATCTTAATCCTGTATGATTAATTTCTTCATATCTATGTTCCATTTAAAATTGTACAGGGATCCAAAAACTAATAAAATTAGAAGGATCCTAAAACAATTAAAATTGCTAAATTATCCATCTCATGATCACTCTAAAACACACTCTTATCTTGTATAGCAAAAGATCAGTCTAAAGTGTTTGTCCAGAATGTACAATAACTACTACATACCCAGTTCAAGAAGCACCTTCACCTAATTCGGATTTGTCAAAATACTGAAATAAGCCCCAAAAAATGCAATTACTGCTGCTCGCAATCTGCTCTTAATCACATAACTCTGTTAGCCTTGCCAGATTCTTGTCATTCACTCACAGAATCGGTCCACGAGAGATTAGTATAAAGCTAAACATTTAATGATGGCTCTTAGCGAGTTTGGGTGACGGTGTTGGCTGTACTTCACTGCTGCTGCAGAGCTTTTCCCAACACACAAACACACGCTCACAAACACACACTCACAAACACACGCCCCTTCCCCAGACAGGCAAAACGCTCCAGCACTCAGTCTCCGGCTCTAAATGTGTTTGGTGGGGGGGGGGGGTAAAGAAGGAGGGACAGACAGTTCTCAGACTAACGTGCTATGGGGGAGATAGTGGAGAGATGGGCCTGGGATTAAGGAAGGCCCGGGTTAGATTGATAGCCCACACAATTCCTGTGTGAGGGGATGACGGTGTGTGTGCGCATGCGCGTCGTACACTAATTCATTGTGCTTATACCATATGCTTACGCAGTGCATTCTCCCTAAAAATCATTCACATCTGAGCCGCAATGCAATGGCCGGCGGAGGAGGCCGATCGTGTGTTCCCCCCCACGCTCGCGCTGGCTAGCGCTCACAGAGGGGAAATAAGAGGGAAGAGCCATCTCTTACAAAGGGAAGAAATGTCACAGTGTCAGTGGGTTACCGGGCGGCAAAGAAGAAAAGCCCATACTATATAAATATACTATGATTGTTGAACGTCCCCGATGCATTGATGTTACAGGTTGTTGCACATACTTCTGGCTATAGCAGCGGGGGTGGTAGTAGTTGTGGGAGGTAATAACAGTGTCAGTAGTATCAGTGGTAGCAGTAGAATAGTAGTAGCGGTATAAATGGAAGCAAAGGTGCAGGAGCAATAGAACAAGAAGAACTCCTAATAGCAGTAAGTGTCAGTATTTGTGTGGATCCGGCCTGCTGACGCCCATGCAGTTATAATGAACAACGGCGCTTTGTACTCCCTCTTCTATGTAGGTGACTTAAATGAATGAGGGATGAATTGAAGGGTTTGACGGGAAGCGACTGTGGGACAATAAAGAACAGAAGAAAGAATACGAGCACTTGCTTGAATTTTCGCTTCGATCAATGAACTCTTATCTTTTTTTCATTTAACAGAGAACCATTGATGAAAGGCAATGTAACGGTTTTAGTGTCTGAATAACATCAACTGGAAAACCGACGTAACAGCAGCAACCCTTTGAGGGCAGGACAAAAAAAACGGAAGAAATTGAAAATTCATGCTTTTTTAAATTAGACAGATATTTAAATGAGGCCACTTTTTTTGGTAAATGGCCACTTGTAGGTCCATTACACACCAGCATGAGTTACTTCCCCCGAGAGCAAATTAATGGGAACTCTCTTTACCGCCGCTTCAGATTGCACAGTTATTGTGAAGTGAGCCTATTAATCAAAGTTATCCTTTCCAATAGGGGAAAGGCACTTTTTTTTTGCGCCGATATAGCTATCTAATTACCTCCTGTGGTTCTCCTTACATCCTCTCCTTTGCCAGCGAATTCAAACACAAAGAGAGAGGTGTTCATCAAGGAAGGACATAACATTTGTCAACGAAATTGGTGACAGACGTTTTGATAGGAAGAAAATGGCCCCTGCCTACTGTATAAGCAGGTTTTCTGAGGAGCCCATGCAAATGCTTAGGTAAATTAGCGGCTGAAACAAAATAAGCTGTTTTGGAGTGTTGGGAGTAATATTGCATTACCAATTTTTCTTGGACGCTGTGTGGTTCTTTAAAGAGGTGGCGTGTGAATTATAAGGATACATCTACACTGAACAACATTTTAGTTAGTTAATATAAGGAAATCACTCTACTGAAATAAATAAATTAGCCCCTAATCTATGATGTTTACATTAGAATATTACTTGGATATTTTTTCATTTCATGAAAGTTTCTGTAGATTATGTAAGCACAGAACCATCTAAATTCTGGTCTATGGAGAGCCATTTGGGCTTATTTTACATTAAGGGCTTGATCTGCACACATGAAAGAATTACAGGGACTGGAAGGGGGGCAGAGTAGAAAATTTAATCCCTGGACCAGGAAGCCTGGCCTCCTATGGGCAACAATAAATGTGAACGGGAGCTTTGACCGTGTTAACCTCTCATCCACGTATTATACCAGGGGGGTTAACTGAGAACACATTCCGGTTTACAGCGAAAAATTTCCCAGAATGCTCAGGGTAGTTTGCTCTTGTGACAGCGGATGGAAACTATCTGGGAAGTTGCTAGCGGAGTGGCTTCGGGGGAGACGCGTACTGTATGTTTATGTGGTTAGCATCGACCTCATCTCTTAGCCAAAGGTTATCTGTCTACCTGTTGACAGGGGAAGAGTGAAGGACGAGACTGTATGTGAGCCAAAACTCGAGAGAATGTGGAGGAAGACACCGCGGTGAGGTGCAGTCATCCCGTCTGCTTCCCGCGGATAATCAATCGTGTCAGCGTCTTCTCCCCCGTCTCTTCCGCCGGCATCCGGAGTGATCGCTTCTCGTCGCACACCACCCCATCGCCCCCGACAACCATGTCATTAATGACCTGGGGAGGAGGGGCCGGCGACTGGTGGTCGGCGGTGATAACCTGGCCGTCATCAGTCACCCACAGCAACAGACACGGCAACGCGGCAAAGGTCATTAGTGTTGGTGATGGCAAACGAAACATTCCCACAAGATTAGCGTGCCTAAGGTGATCTTTACAGCTATATTTTTTTTATGAAATGGCAGATATTCTGGGTAATGAGGCCTGAGATCAGTGATTATTGAAATGTACATTTAAAGGCTCACCCTCACTTCACAGTATGTACACACTTGCCCCTGGTTGTTTTTGACACTTGAACACACTTTCAGTGTGTTTTTGTCATATTAATTGTAGTGTTGTCAATGAACAGGCCGTTCCAGATATTGACAACGTCATTTTGTCAGGAGTTTTTCTTTTAAATGTTGCTAACATTGATGGCCTCATCTTGACACTTCACCTCTCATTCAATTTTATTGTCAATGACATAAATTTATCTTCGTCATGACACATACAGAAGTAGATTGAGTAGAATGTATGTGTTATAGAGTAACGGCATATTCTTCAGGATTGTGAAAATATCTCAGCATGGTGACAGTTTGCTGAATACACTGGTTAATATGCTAATAAACATGTTAATGCTAACTAGAGAAAGAACTGATTGCAACTATCCAGGAAAAGCCAAATCCAAAGGTTTTCCAAAACCACTTTTTCCCATGTCATCAGTCGAAAACATATACACAGTAATTAAAAATGGTTTCTAATTTGTATCTGTACACCTTTGTGCACTGGAGAGTGTGCATACAGTAGATGGTTTGCAGTTTTAATTAGAAGTCCACTTGGAATCACAAATATAGATGCGTGGTCCAAATGGCTCCCTAGGGCATTATATTGGGAATACGGTTGAATTTGAGAAGGAAACCTTTGCTCTTAATTTTGTATTTTGACAACACAGTCCCAAACTATAGGTTGGTATCTGAGAACAGAGTATCTGAGTACAGATGCAGTCCTAATAGACATCATATAACTCAAAGTTTATTGAACGCGCTAACTACTGACTAGCTGTAGGGGGGATGCTGTTGTTACCCGCAACTAATTCAAGACCCATACTATGCCATGATTCATCCATCTTGCTTCTCCTCATGCCTGTACTGTTTTTCGATAAATCTATCATTTCCCTTTACCAGAGTGGATTTACAGGGTGTTCCAGCAACAACCGCCAGTTCAAATTGGACCAAATTAGAAAGGCAGCTCGTAATAGCACACACTGATAGGATTCTGTGCACCAATAGAAACTTGCGGCAGGCTTGAAATGGATAAATCAGTTTGACAAGAAGGAATCAGGCTAGTGACCTTGGTGAGCAAAACCTGTTATAGAGAAAGCAAAGTAATTTGGGTAATTTTGTCATTTTTTTATTGGCCAGATTTAGTAGGTTTACATCTCGAGCCTTGTGTGTTTTTCAGGGTGCACCATAAAATGGACTGAGTTAGATACATGTGTCGGCTCTTGGGAATCGTCGTTATAGCTGCTATGTAACTAAAAATCTGCATTGTAACTGATTCTTTTTTTCCAGAGGGAAGGCAGAATAAAAGATAAATCTAAAAACAGTGTCTCGGTTTCATTATTTTTGATGGACTATATTAAAACAGTTGAAAGAGTGCAGGAACAATATCAGACGGCATATTGTAATACCTGAGCTCATACATCACGCCGCAATAAAATTACAGTGAAATGAGATGCAGGGTCTGATATGTCATTATTGCCGACAAGCAGAACTTGGGACATTGGCAATAAACAGAATGCATTCGCAATCTGAAACCGGCAGCATAAGTATCAACTACAATTCGCTGTCCATTTTAATCCCCCTTCTAGCTCGCAATAACACCTCGATTCCAACGTTACTCATGTGATATGGTCACGACTACGCAAAAATGTGGGCTCCCTGCAACATATAACGAGAGCTGTAGAGAACCGCTGGCTTCATCTGACATAAGGTTTGTGTCTGATGTGTGGGGATTTTAAAGGACTTCATTAATGTGTAATGGTGGGGAGCTAGTCTCGCCAACAGTGCCGGCTCTAGTCTGTTGGGGGCCCTGAGCGAAATTTCATTTGGGGCCCCCTCTCCCCTAACAGTCGTGGGCTTCCTAGCAGTCGGAGGCCCCCTAGAGGTCAGGGGGCCCTAAGGGACCGCTTATGTCGCTTATGCCTGGAGCCGGCCCTGCTCGCCAATAACTGAGTCGGAATCGTCAAGAAGTATTTATTATGAAGATGAAGTGCCCTCAGGCTTTAAATACTGTGCTGGTTGACTATTCCCTTTATTGATGTTTGAACTATCATTGCCTATGTTTTTCTTGGCGACTTGACTAGGGAGAGAGGGACAGTGAGCTTGCAAATGTCTTGGATGTAAGAACCTATCAAACCTCAAGCCAACTGAAGTGCAACTGTGGCGCTGACGTATTGACCCGTGTCCAGAACAGTTCTTCACAGGTTTCCCTCTGGGTTTATCCTCATTAACATTGGTACTCACCGTACCAATGTACAACTCTGTCACGCCTGGTCACTCAAGTAATGGTTTCGCAAAACTGTGCCGAGTCCAGCTGAGTTGTACTGGACTGGCCCGGTGACAAATCCTAGAAAGAGGTACGTTAAATGATCGTATATTAACTGGCAAAGTACCATTTGGATGGGCCCTTTAGTGTGAATCAGGAATTGGAAGGTAAGTATCACCATGTCAATCCACTGACAGAACCCAGTGCGTTAAGGCAAATTACCCTACTTAAGATGAGTTAGGCCACACAATGTATGATTATTTGTTTTGTTGATTACGCTCCCTAAGTACTTGAGGATTATGGTTGCGCATAATTGGACAACCCACTCAAGCTCTTGAACCCGATAGGCTGGTTCTCCGGTGGCATTTTAACTAATAACCACACAACTCAGATGTGTCCATCATTATTATAATTGTACCAGGGTGTAGCAAATCCCATATATGTATTTTTGTTATGCATTCGGATGTACTTCAGTGTACAAAAAGGGCGATAACATATGCTGTATCTTAATTACATTATTTCGGGGTGTAAAGAATTCCGGATATTGAATGTTAAGATACTGCATCTATAAAAATCTGAACAGTGAAAACATCTTCTCTGACTTGTATGAATACAATATTTCTCTGAGTCTCTGTTCTTGCAGTTGTGTTTGTCACTTAAGGACACGACATTTCCTTTGTGACCTTGCCTCCACTTTGCATTCAAATCTCACATGTAGAGCTGGAGTGGCTGTGTTTCTCCGGGTGCACTTAAGCAATAAGGTATGAGAGAGTGTGGTAATGGCCAATGGCTGGTCTTGTACATGACAAGTAGAGGCTGGATGTAGCCCTTAGCTGCTCTATATTGTCCATATTATTCACTTCCTGAGGCGTTTTATTGCTATTATAAGCTGCTTGCCAACATAATTTGAATAAAGGTTATACCCATGGCATTTTGTTTGATGTTTCATAGCTTACAGTGAATAAGCATTAAGTTACTAAGTGTGCGAGTGGAGATACAGATTTCTGTGCTGGCATTTACAGTAAAGATGGACACCGGTGTGATAAAGCACTCATGGTATATTTGCAGATCAAGTCTTATTTATGTATATACATAAACAGGAAGTAAAAAAACTCCTCAGAGGAAAAAATCCAACAAATCAGCAGATGCTAATGAACCAATATGCCAGGTCAGAAAGGGTACGCGAAAATAGCTAACAGAAGCATTTTGGATTCCAAAGGAGAAACAAATACTGACATTGGTAGGTTAAGGTTGCTGGCTTGGCATTGACCGCCTGGTAGCAGATGGTTAAGAAACACTTCCTATCTGTTTGGTTTGGACCTTGTCAGCACTGATGACTGCGACGGCTGTTGACTAATTCAGTTACAGAAAATCACCGCTAAAATGTTCACTTCTCAGCAGCTGCTGTTCGCTCTGCTTAGGGAGAATGTGTTTAAGGGGATTAATTAGCTCAGTGGCAATATTAGCATGCTCTAGAGTTAGCACTGCCCCTATCAAGACTTGGATTTTTGTCATTCAGCAGACGCTCTTATCCAGAGCAGTGAGGGAAAACATGTTTGTACTGTACTTTATTTCTGCTGGTCCCCCATGAAGGAAATCTATTCCTCACACAGCGAAACTCTTGATTCCCTACACTGACGCATCTACCAGCCTGAGTGATTTCCTTTTCCCCAGAGTGTCTCAATCCAGTTGGGAGAGCAGAGGGGTATTTTTGTCTCATGGCCACTGTGAGACAGAGTGGGTCTGCTTTCTCACAGCTTAGAATAGATTATGTGCAGCCCGTCGACACGGATCAACATCACAAGGATTGCTACTTCTGCCTCTGATTTTTAAGGCTCCGTTTAACATGTGAAATTCACAAAGTGGACTCATTGAAATCGCCCATTGGATTTCCGAAAATGAACATCCTGAATTAAACCTGATGGAAAATGTCTTCAGAGTATTTCTTACCTTTTTGGTTGGGACTGCCCGTATTACAAGACATCAACCTAACTCATTCAAGGAGTCTCAGGACCCAAGGATCTGTTAACATTATCCATCATTTAAAGACAGTTCCAGAATGTTCTGAAAGTGCAAACCTTGTCTAATTGGTGGCATATGTTAAGTGTCAAATTAAATGTTAGTTGAGTTCTGTCTGATGAAGTCCATCCGCTGTGATCTTTAACAGAATTTGCTGGGAGGAAAAGTGGCACAAGGTGTGTTAATTACGAACTCCTGACGCTGCGGGGGCCTGCTCTCCCTTTGCGACCTCTCCATTCCGCCAGCTGGTTGCCTCCTGCGGCATTCTTCCATGGGCTCGGACACCGTGAGTTGTCCATGTGGTAGACGAAAGCATGTGGAATTAAAGTGATTGTCAAAACCCATTTAGATTGAAGGCCTGATTGGGCCAATGTTGGTTTAACAGCTGCGCAGCTTGTGTGAGCAGCTCAGGGATAGGCTGTGTCAGGTCAGTGTAACCAATTACACAAACTCTGTGATCTGGGATTTTTTTACAACTTTTTTCACCAATGAAACAAGGCAAACTAATGCTGTTTGTGGCAAGAACTCCATTGTGTGTGTGTGTGTGTTTTACTTTATCAATCCCCTTTTACCAGTTACACATTTTTATTATTGCCAATGCATTTATATTTTGTTGGCTTACATTGAGTGAATGATTGAATGGTATTTATTGCCAGCTAGTGGGTTAAATATAGAAATGTGTTCTTCCATACAGAGCTGTGGGGTTTCCCTGCTGTGCTCCTCTGCAGGGGTGATACTCAGCTTACCTGCCCAGTCTAGTTATTCACCATGGGTTGTACTCTTACTCTAAAGCAATTTGAAGGAAGTAACTTGTAAACTTTCTTACATTTGACTGAATTGCTTTAGCTAATAATATAGACATTTTCCGCAGCTGTTACCAAAGTCAGTGGTCCTGTTCTGTCACAGCACTGTAATCCATGGCACACAGAAGCCGATGAGTGGTCTACACCTCCAAGTAGGTCAAGGGGACTGGATGTTCACTTCAAAGAGAAAATGGGAAACATTCCATTGGAGCAGATGACTTTAGCTACTGTAAATGGATCCAGAGAAAGAACGTTCTTTCTCTGCTGAGTTTACAAAGAGGTAAAAACCAGAGCGTTGTTTTTTTCATTTTCTGGTACTTCAATAAGTATTGCAAATTGCTGTCTTTAGAGAGCGTGTAGTACAGTCCATTTAATCCTCACTAGCTTCCGCTCATTTGGCGGTTGGCATTTCGTAGACTAAAACAGGCCTGTGACAACAAAAAGACAGCAGGCCAATGTCAGCAGGGGCCAACTTGTAGAAGAGATTGTGAACCAACAATAAGTTAGATACTCGGGGACAGTAAATAGAATAAGAATTTGCTTAAGGTCTTGGGGCGTATTTAAGTTCTCTTGCCTTTCCGAATTTGTGTTATCTATTGGATACATTTGATGAGTGGAATAATTTTCATTCCCCGCTATACAACATGGGGGAATTAATTGCTTGTCAGAGCATTGGTCCTACAGTTGTTCCCCATCCATTTTTTATCATACCGCTTTCTTACAATTTTGTGCACGACATATATAACACAGTAATCAGTAATCTGGCAGACTAACAATTTGGCTTCATAAATCATGAGAATGTTAAATCAATGGAAATGTTTGTCTTTTGTAGGGTGGGGGGGGTGAATTTATAATTGCATGTCATTGTTTGCTTTAAAAATAGTAATTTTATAGTTGCTACAATCTGAGGAATCTTACCTTTACTTTAGTGCAGGTTTCCACTGCTCCACCACTATTTGGCTGTCAGTGTCGCTTCTTTCTTCTTGGTCTGTTTCCCAGATGGAAAGCTCACATCTCCTTGGTTGGCATAATATGACAACACCTATTATCATTTGATGTCAGTGTGGTAAATCAATGTGATATCACGATTTGGGAATGAGCTATGCTGTCAATTAGTAGGACTGACCGAAACTATGCATGAAGGAGCAATGATCGAAAATAGCCTTTTTTAACAAATCTTGTTATAAATATGCCCATGTCTTACAGAGTGATTGGTTGACTCAGGGATGAGGGTGAAGCTTAGGTCACCACTCTGGTCACCATCCCATAGAAGATGAAATTTAAAAAAAATTGATGTTAATCTTAAAGTCAGGGTTAAATAGAGGTTATGTTTAAGATTAGGGTTATGGTATTAATTAAAGTTAGGGCTGATGATAGGATAAAGCACTGAATCTGGTCAAATGTCAGATAATGCTGATATGGCTCCATAACAAGATTAGTGATGAAAAACGTTAACCTGGCTTTCAGCTGATTCATTAACACTTTGGACTGCTTCATTGCTTTTGTGGACATTGTGGATCACCTACATTATGTTAATGTGGTAAGACAAACTCTGACACCATTCGGATATCAGCAGAGTGCTATTACCACCTTTTAGGGCCCACGTTCCATTTCAGAAACACCTTTCTCCTGGGCTTAGCTGAACAAGCACCTTGTGTGTGGTGGTGAGTAACACCTCTGAAATGTAATTAGGATCCAGCCTGAATGCCAAATTGCCTGTGAATACTCGGCTGTCATGGTCTAGTGGGGTGACGCCAGACTGCTTATATTCTGTGAATATATTCGTTTTGAATCCTTGGTTTTTCATTGCCGTATCAGCAACCACAGCAAATACTGTATGCTCAATGAAGCTTTTAGGGCTTAGCGGTTTTTTGCCATGCAAACAATCAATGGGGGTTTGGGCATTTTTTTATGGCCGCCCAGGCTACAGCTTATCTTCCTCTTCTGTGCACTGGACTCGGACAAAGGTCACACTACACAAAGGTCAGACTCAAACGTCAATCCATTTCTCGAAAGGGTCTTGGGTTCAATCGTACCGAGGTAAAGATGTTGAATTGCATCACACACGCGCGCACACGGACACACAAACGCACACGTCTCTGCTTGGAATACTCTCCATATATCTCCCAACACACACTCTCTCTGGCTAACTCACTCCCTCTCCCTTTTTCACATGCTTTCACACAAACACACACACACGCATACCAAGAGAGAACATTTTTAAAAGAACATTGCCTGGAGGAATGTTCAATCTGATATTCCTGTGGCATTACAGATAATCCTGATATTCCTGTGGCATTGCAGATATTCCTGAAATTCCTGTCCTATGGCATTGCAGTTATTCCTGTAATTCCTGTGACATTGCAGATATTTCTGACATTCCTGTGGCAATGCAGACTGCATCTTTACACACTTAAAGATGC
Organism: Esox niger; assembly: GCA_016801105.1. Classification (NCBI taxonomy): domain Eukaryota; kingdom Metazoa; phylum Chordata; class Actinopteri; order Esociformes; family Esocidae; genus Esox; species Esox niger. The sequence continues at coordinate 10,776 of JACXGJ010004701.1, forward strand.
AGACACACTAAAGATACAACACACATAAAGATGCAGTCAGTGACTTTTGTGAATTGCAAACACGTTTTCTAAACCTCACATTTTGGTCTGGTTCTGTAATACTCTGTTTATATGTGCATAATCAATCTATTGCAAACATACCTCTCAGGACGGGAACTATTTTGTATACCGTGATTAGGTTCAGTATAACATAAATCGGTGCAATTATGTACACTATCAACATGTCCCCAGTGGTTTTGGTCCTTAAGGACTGGCTTTTACGTTGCTCCTTAACGTAATCGATTCAAAATGAAAAAATGTTTCGCTACGAATAACATTTACAGTTAACTTACTGTACAGGTTAGGCCTTACATTACTCAGGTTAGGAAGAAGGTGAAGGGTTAGAATACAAAAGCAGAAAACTACCCTGTCTAAACTACCCAATTCCCTAACAAAAAGTGCCTTGTCTCTTGATGGAATCAATCTCACGACCAGTGGACTGAAAGTCGTTTAGATAAAGACCTGGCGAACATCCCCGACCTCAATACCCTCGAAAACAGACCTTCCAATGTAACTATGAATTCATTAATAACTGCTTCATGATGGCTGGTAAACAGCACTAATTGTGTTCTCACTGATCAGTATCGCAAGTCCTTAAGGACCAATAGCACGGGGCTATGATCATGCTGAATTTTAAAGCACTGCTGATTGGTTCCTACGTCATCAAGTTATCCAAAGTAGTTACAAACTGTATGTTTGCATCACCTTCATCACCTTCTGCATCACCTTCTGTGATGATGCGTTGATAAATACAATCACTCAGCTAGCGATTTAATTCCAAATTTGAAAGCAAGTTGTTTTGATGACATGGAACAGGTTTTAACACATATATGACATAGCATATAGTTTTGATTATTACAACTAATGACAGATGAGTGGCACATTCATAGAGTGCAAAAAGAAACATGCCAGCACTCAGTATAACTCAAATAACAAACTGACAGATTTCCCAACATACCCAGTTTGTTAATAAACTCTCAATCTGTGACCGGCTGGGACTAAGAAAAAACTAAGATTAGCATTATTTTTCATGGAACCAGACTGGAAAAGCGCTATCTCTCCAGGTGCAGTCATAATGACATCCTCAGACGACAAACACTTTGTAGGCTTAGTGGAGCAGCAGTGAAAACAAGACGCCATTAAAAGGCAATCGAACTGAGTCATGGCTTTGCCGAGGCGGACATTTTGGAATACAGGCTGTTAGGGAACACTCTGTGGAAGAGACAACGGCGTAATGGCAATGTAGGAACATTTGTGTCATACTGTTGTAATGGGTATGTTTGACGTTTAAGATTAGAAGATGGGTTTGTCTGTTTGTCTTTGCCAAATTGGTAATTATCAAGAATATGCTTCCCTGAGACAGAAGAAGCATATGTTAATGGTGGGTGAACACACCAAGGCTATATAGCTGACATGGAATACAGGGCAAAATACTGTCCCCTCAAAAAGTATTGGAACGGTAAGGCAAATTACTTTGTTTTTGTTGTTCACTGAAGACATTTGGGTTTAAGATCAAAAGATGAATGAGGCAAGAGTTCAGAATTTCAGCTTTCTTTTCCTGGTATTCACATTTATGTGTTAAATAACTCAGGACATAACACCCTTTGTTTGAACCCACCCATTTTTCAAGTGAGTAAAACTATTGGAACATGTGACTTACAGATGTTTCTTGTTGGCCAGGTGTTGCCTTTTAGGTTGATTTTTCAAACATTAAATAGCTCTGCATGATTAGTCTAAGTTTCCATCCTTGGTTTAAACTTATAAAGGCTGCATTTCTTGTTAATGAGGATAAACCAACATGAAGACCAAAGAACTGTCTATGTGAAAAAAGCAATCCATTTTCACGCTGAGAAAAGAAGGAAAATCGACCAGAGCCATTGGACGAACATTGGGCATAGCAAGCACAACAATATGGAATGTCCTGAAAAAGAAACTACTGGTGTACTGAGCAACAGACGTCAAACAAGTCGGCCAAGGAAAACAACAGTATTTGATGACTGAAATATTTTGAGAGCTGTAAAGAAAACCCCCAAAACATCAGTAAGTGACATCACCAACGACCTCCACAGTGCAGGGGTGAAGGTTTCACAATCCACTGTTCGAAGAAGACTCGGAGAGCAGAAATATACAGGCCACACCACAAGATGCAAACCACTTATCAGCAGTATGAATCAGAAGGCTTGATTGAAATTTGCAAATAAGTACAGAGTTGAGACGCAAAAGTTCTGGAACACAATCTTATGGACTGATGAGACCGAGATAAATCTCAACCAAAGCGAAGGAAAGGCCAAAGTGTGGAGAAAGAAAGGAAATGCTTATGATCCGAAGCATACAAGCTCATCTGTGTAGCATGGTCATGGCTGGTGTGTGCATGGCTGCTTCTGGAACAGGCTCATTAATATTTATTGATGATGTAACTGATGATGGTAGCAGCAGAATGAATTGTACAGAAATATTTTGTCTGCCAATTTACACAGAAATGCATTGAAACTCACCGGGAGTAAGTTTATCATTCAGCAGGACAATGGCCCAAACACTGCCAACAAAACAAAGGACTTCATCGGGGGAAGAAAGTGGAAGGTTTTAGACTGGCCAAGTCAATCACATGACCTTAACCCAATAGAGCATGCATTTCACCTCCTTAAGAGGAGACTGAAGGGAGAGACACCCCGAAACAAACAAGAACTGAACAAAACTGCAGTAAAAGCCTGGAATAGCATCACATATGAAGAATGCAACAGTTTGGCCACCAAATATTAAATGTTATTTAATTTTAGATTATTTGTTCCATTACATTTGCTCACCTACAACTGCTGTGGTCTAATACAAACGGTGATATGTCCTAAGTTGTTTAACACATCTAGATGTGAATACAAGGAAATGAAAGCAGAAAATCTGAACTCTTGTCTCATACTCATCTTTTGGGACTGTACATGATTTTTTATTACATGCAATAAATAGTCTATAGAGAATGCTGAAGTGTACATAAAATACACAAACACCATAATTGTTCGATACTTTTGGTCATCTTGCAACTGTAATTTATAAAATCTTGAAAGACAAGAGGGAACATGTGATTTTAGACTGACATATGGTTACAGTCAAAAAAATGTTTTCAGAAAAATGTAAATGCTGACTCAGCCTCCTGTTTCTGACCTTGGCCAAAAGGGATCAGGCTTTATGTATACGTGTTGGTAGAGCTATTTGAGCATTCAGTAAGCAGCTGTAGGAAAAAAACTCCTAGGGATAAGTCATACACCTCTGTGTGTGTGCTGTCTTCCTTGGGTGGGTTTGTCTTCTCCTGTGCAGAGACCGTTCTCCTGGAGGAGTTGGACAACGCTTACCTTAACTACAGAGAAGCTTTGCCCAGTGTTGGCGAGACAACCCAAAGAGGCTCTGACCCACAAAGAACAAGGGGAAAAGTTTTAAATGTCCGCAGGGCACATGGCCTGGAGACCCGGACTGGAGACTGGAAAAACAGTCGGGATGCAGAGGGAGGTCCCTGTGACAGATTATCTGCTGTGAGTGATCGTGTCCTACATACAAATTGCAATTTTGTCACCTCAGAAATTACAAACCATGAGTAACCTGTTGAGGGTTGAAGAAACCCCTGACACCAAAATGGTTTGAAGAAATGTAACCTGTTTCCACTGCCCCTGGCTTCGGAGCTGCCTCTTAAATACTGATCCAGCTCTCACAGCCAATGACCCAGCCCTAATAGTGAAATAGTCTGAGGGGTCAGCAGGAACAAATAATAAAAACTCCAAACAAAAAATGCTTGGTGTGCATATTTGATAATTGGAGCGATCTGGGAACATTCAAAAGTTAGGTCAATGTCAAATTGTATCTCCAACCGAATGTTTCAAAACATAATTGGTTTCAGTAACGTAATAAATAGCATACAAAATGAGCTACTAACATGGTAACTAGATCTGCTCGTGTTGTCTTCCTCCACCATTAAAATTGTAAACACTTTAGCGTTGCTTTCTTTGATTTCTTGACTCTTGATGTGAAACGTTTCATACATCAATTCAAGTGGTTTAATATGTATTTGAATATGTCCTTAGCTTTGTACAGCTACTTCACATTTTGTTTTTCTGAATCCAAAATAATAATGATGTTACTACCGCATCCTGGAGTAATGGTTGAATAATTGTGTCCTACAGGGAAAGTACAGAACACAGCGTGATAGAACGTAGCATCCTTTCATTCTGATGACATGAGAAAACTGATGTTGTCTGTTGTTTGAGGCTCAGGCATGTACCCGTATATTTATGCGACCAAAGCTTAGACACTAACATGGATCTGGAGGTAAATGTCCAATCCTGCCCATATCCCATCTCCTTGGATCCCTTTTCATCTGGAGCTCAAGTTTCAATTCCCTAAAGGCATTTTCCCAGATTTTACATCCCCAGGTTGACATGCAGAAAATGCATGTAGGTTTCACTGGAAGAACTACAACAATTTTCATTCACGATTTCTATTTAGAAAGGAGAAGGCAGGGTACCCAGAAAAGCATTAGCGTAGAGGTAAATATTCACACATGCAGAATGGTTTTCTTAACTTGGTGTTGTTGTTTATGTAGCCTGGAGTATGGTTTTGAATTGTGTACTGGGAGCATATTAAAGCAGATGGTGTTGAGAAAATGTTGCACAACTGAGTTTCCTTTCAAGAATGTACAGTATGCATGAGACCCATACAGAAATGTAAAAATGTTGAATATATGTACGTAACTTATATGTCTTATATGAGCATATATATGTAAACATATTTGGTTTGTTCAAAATATATGTATGTATATGTACATTTATGTCAGAATATACAGGAATTGGCTGTTTTTATATATGTCAGATTTAAATATGCAATTAACATATATGATCTTTCTTTTAAGTCTTTTTCTGTCTATGGCCATATATGGCCAGAGATTAGATTTTCGTATGGGGAGAAAGAACAACACCAGTGTTAGTATGATATACTTGGACTATAGCGATTCGAGGGTGTTGGCCCCTCCGAACTCGTCATAAATCTCAGAGAACTGGGTCTGGACAATTACCTGAGCAACGGAACTTGCTGACAGGCAAACCAAAGGCTTTGAGGATTAGAAACCGCACATCCTCCTCGCTAGGCTTAACACTGGGAACCTCACAGGGGCGTGTCCTCCACACATGGCTTTACTTCCCGTTCGGCAACGAACGCATGCCTCTTTGCAACACAACTCCACCATCCGGAGACACGAACGTTGTATGCCTGATAACCAACAAGGACTGGTCAACCAGAGGGCACACGCAGAGTCAGCAAACTTGTACCCATTGATGACGTTAATTAAGCATTTTCCACGCGTTAACCTGTTCTTTTTCAACTATGAGGCCAAGAACGTTCATTTGCTTTTGATGAGGCTAGCTTTGATCCAACTTCATCAAACAAGCGGTAGTTGTAAGAGCGGCTAGTTCATCTGGCAGGTGAGTTAATAGAGCAAAAACTGCTCAAATATATTGAGTCTGGAGCAGACAAATTGTTCGGACCTTAAGTTATCGGGAAGAGAGGTCCATAGCTCACCAATCCAAAGACCCTCTCTTGTAGTTACTCATTTTGGTTCTGTACAGTCACCCACCATGAGTAACATTTTTACTTTGTAAGAGATGGGCCATTTTCTGTATTGGTGCAAGAAAGTTCACCACCTCGAAACTGTTGCTGCAGTATCATTATAACTGTTTAAATGGTTTGTGGTAGACACAGCGTATTGATTTCTGGACCCAGGTTTCCTTCTGAAGTAAATTAGCCTGAAACACTTATGAACTATCCCGCAGGGTGCCATTATTTCACCCACCCCTCCCCCTCCGCAAAAGTCAATATTTGGCCGTTACAAAACTACATGAGGTCTTGTGTTATTATACAGAGTTGGTAGAAAGGTCAGCCCATTTATTCCATAGATTTCCCCTTTCCCTCTCTCTTGCGATCTTCCTACTTCCTTTAATCTTACTTGGTGTCAACTCCCTCTCTTTGAATGCTAATGTGACAGCAGCCTGTCGTGATGCCTGGCTTGGTGGAACCTTCATCTGCTTTCAGGGATTCGCTCCCATCGAAGGCAATTATCAAGAGGCTGAAAGTGATATGAACTGCAAGTGAACTGTTTCCTTTATACCCGTCTTTGTAAATATTGTCCAAACAGATCAATTTGAGGCAGATGATACTCCGAAAAGGTAATATATTGCACTAGCACAGTTTCAAAACAGTCAATAACCTGCTCTTTTGATGACGACAATCGATCCAATGACGGACTCTCTCTGCCGCTCTCTCCCTATATATACATATATATATATATATATATATATATATATATATATATATATATATATATATATATATATATATATATATATATATATACACATATACACACATATATATATATATATATATATATATATATATATATATATACATATATACATATATATACATACATTTATATATATTTTTTGCTCACTCTTTCTCCCTCACAATAGATGTATACACATATATGCTTTCAAAACAGGATTATATACATACATATAAATAAACAATAAAAATGTGTTAAGCTAAATTTGGATTGATCTGAAGCTGAAAAAGAAAGGGAATCAAATGAAAGAAATTCACACGAACACCACAATGCCTAATCTACCCATGCTCTAACAAGGCTTAGCAGCAGCAATGTGGGTTTATTGTACTTCAAACAATGTGTAGGCAGGTTGCCTAGGATTGAAACCTTCTCAAAAAGCATTACTTATGAAGGTGCTCCCACATTAGAGTGATTAGTACTGTATGCAAGATGTAGTATTAGTTCACTCATACATCCCATTACAAAAATAACAAGACCGATACGACACAGAACAACACATCGCTTAAAAATAAATAGAAATATAGACAATATAATAGAACATTGAGCATCCAATTACAATAAAAATATAATACTGAATACAACCAAGCAACTTGTTAAGACAGCATGTAAACATGCTTTTCAGGACTGGTTTCCATCTGGTCACTCTACAATAAAGGCCTGATTGATAGAGTGCTGCAGAGATGGTTGTACTTCTGTCAGGTTCTCCTATCTTTGCAGAGAGCTCCGTTTGTGGTCAATGGGTTCTTGGTCACCTCTTTGACAGAGCCCCTTTTTGACAGTTTACTTAGTATGGTTGGGCGGCCAGCTCTTGGGAGATTTTTAGGATTCCAAACGTATTAGATTTTACAATGATGGAGGCCGCGGCGATGATCAATGCTTTCGCATTTTCATATAACCTTCCCAAGATTGATGCCAGTACAAAATTCGATCTATGCGGTCCAATGGCTTGTTTTTTGCTAGGACAGGGACTGGAAATGTGGGAAGTCTATATATGGACCTGAAGTCTCTCTATATATAAATAGGTATATGCCTGTTTAAACCCTATAAATGCCCTATCAATGGAAGTTGCCTCAGGCTGACTCAAACCAAGTTCAAGGACATCTCAAGGATGAGCAAAGCACACAGGATGCAGGTGAACTCAGTTCTCAGTGTCATGGCAAAGGCTCTGGAGGCTTATGTACATGAGATATATCAGTGTTTATTTACAGGTGGCACAATTTCCTGAAAACGTGTTTTTACTTTGTCATTATCGGGTACAATTAATGGCTATATTTATATATTTTATCAATGACAAATAAAGTCTAAAACACAACAAAAGTGGATAAAGGCCCAATATAACAATAGTTGGCGGGCACTGGACATGGCCACTCAAATAGATAAAGGCCTCTTACATCTCTGCATTACTGATTTCTGGAACCATTAGCTTACCCGTGTTATTTTGACCTAATCACAGAACCACTTGTTTTACCAACACGGTCCTGTTTCATAAATTGCTGTGCTGATATATTAACAGTCCATTGCCTCTCTCGAGTGAATATGCATATATGTTATGTTTTATTCCTTTTTTGCCATACACATTGTTATGTGATAATTATACTGATTAATATCAGGCCCAGTCTGAGCTGCAGTCACAGGAGCTTGTTTTGATCAGTCCATTACTTCAAAGAAAATGTTGCCCACGCTCCATTTACCTACATACTGTACGTCTTTTAATTTAAGCATTTCCGCATTTTAGTTGGATTTCCTGGTTATAAGCAAACCACAATATCCAGAACTCCTACTGATTTCATGGAAATGCTTAATGATTTGAAGCAACCATTGTTGAAGAAGAGCTATTAGTTAAAAAACTAGCGCCTCCCTCATTTTGCAAAGCCTGCCTTCAAAGGAGTGAACGGGCCCAGAGGAAATGAGTCATCCTGGCTACCCTGCAAGGTCCTGGCGTAAAAAAAAACTGTTGAGCCAAGTCGAATTGAATATATTGAACAAGGACTCCCATATCTACAGTACCTGCCACCAGTGTGATTGAGTATTCAGCGAGACACAGAAGACACAATAATTTCTACAAAACATGACTCCACTCATTTTTATATCAGACAGCAGGCTCGCTCAACCCCTCATGGTTCAACTTTACTGTTGCAAAATGTCAAAAACACCATTGTGCTGCATAGCTACGCCTGAAACACCTCCAGTTGCTCGTAATTACTGAAAGATCTCCCCAAAATGTGTTTTATATGTAAATATTCCCATTAACAGTATGACACTGTAACGTCATTTATCCCTCTGAACAGTACGAATAAGGCTGGTAGAAAAGGTCTGAATACCAAGCAACAAATTGTTTCATGTACAACAGTTGTTCGGCACTAATTGCTGGAAAACCTTGCAAGTGCATCAATGGATTAGGCATTTTTTGGCTTCAGACCAACCAATAATAGTATTGATTTAATATTAGCAGCAGGTTCTCCAGAGGGAAGCTAAATGTTTGACAATGCCTGCCACCCTGGCTCGCTGAGTGTATAAGGTACAACATATTATGGGTACACACTCACCAAACGCTCGCCTCAACTCGCTTTCCAATCACGCCTTTCAAGGCCAATGAGGGCGAAGCCCGACCGTAAAACCTCACCCGTCGGATAATCACAGCTCAGCCCCCAGCACTCACGTTCACCTCCGTTCAATATCGCGTCTTGATTCTGCAAGGAAAACCGTGTATCTTACATAGCTCCAATAGCAAACTCACAGTAGACTTAAAGCTATGGTATTGAAGCAATAAGAGTGTAGTAGAAATAGTGTCGCCTACAGGTCAGTCGCTAGCTACTGTGTTTCCACAGTCCATTACCCTTACTTCAGCACTGCAGTTGCACTCACTATGCAGCAAACCGAAACGACTGAGCACTGACCAGTTGTAGGCTGATAGTGTTTAAGTGGTAAATATGGACAGAGACTTGGACTTTTCAGGTCAGTCCATTAGACCAGGGTGTCACAGGCTCAAACATTTCAGCCCTCGAATGACCACGGAAACTGGCAGAGTCTACTTGAAGCCATAAATCTAAACAGAAGGTTTCTGGTCTCTGATCCCACAGTTCTACCATCTCTGACCGATTGTAATAACTGTTGTTAGGCTCCCGCTTAAAATACATATCTGCCCCTCTATCCGGAAAGCTGCTGGGTGTGCTGGTAGTTGATCCAACCGTGAATCACTCCTAGGCTATTCAAGGCATGGCTATGTATCTGATATTCGGGTTTCAGCGTGGTTGGAGTTGGGCTCTTGTGGGGTGCATTGAACGTATGTCATTTCTGGGGACAGTCCCCTGATGTTGTACATTTCACTTTCAATGTATTACTTTTTTATGAATAAACCATTATATCCAAATAAATAACTTTAGTTGGACTTTCACGTGCATAAGAGTTTGGCACAGTACTGTATTTTAAAGACTGTTATAAGACATGGCTACACCAAGTTCTCTCGATTTACTCATACAAAGCATCCAGTAAAATGCCAAAGTTATGGGCCTAAATATTATTAAATCTATAAATCACCCTTAACAAGAGTCAGTGTTTCCAATGGCAACATTGTAGTGCAAAGAAGTCAAAAAGAAAACCAGAGTAGCTGTGATATTTGATACATTCCAATAATTCACAAGTGACCATTCTGTCATATTGTTATTGAGGGTTTTCAATATTTTTGGGCAGTGTTTAATTTTCCCGATTTAGTGCATTTCTTTTTACCAGGAATTGGGACCCAGAAGGAGGCGAAAACGTTGGGAGGTCGTTCACTCCAGTTGGCAACCCAATCTGTTACTGCTTACACCAGTTGCATTGCCTGGGATCACTGTTTATAGAATGACCTACAGAATAATGTATACACTGTAGCCCCCAAAGCAGCGAGCAAACCTCTGACCTTTACAATTTCTAATGGATCTGCAGGATTGTATTTGCTCACGCACTCTGTGTTTGTGTGTGTGTGTGTGTGTGTGTGTGTGTGTGTGTATACTCACATGCATTTGTGTGTGTGCTCGTGTGTGACTCTTGGTGCTTTAGCATTTCAGTATTATGGCAAATTCCATTTAAAGAAGCGAAAATAAATCTCTCTCCACTGAGTCTTATGTTTGTACTATTCTTCCATTCTTATTGTAATTTGTGTGCTTTTCTTTCCCGGTTGGTGACTGTATGCATTATTCAAGGATTCTCTGAATATGAAAGCACATTGAATACCCCCACCTTCTCCCAGCTCTACGTTTGACTACAGTAGAATCCCAATGCGTCAGCTTACATGTAATCCTTTGGCCTATAATGGAAAATGTAGGAACTTACATAACCCTTCACACACCCTTTATAATTGAAGAAGAGGCGATGTTCAGATTTAACCATCTGATTCCAAATCATGTGGAAAGGTAATTTGCCATTACCTGACAACAACTGCAGTGATTCTGAGCACTAAACAAGATCAGCTGTTCATGTAGACTTTCTTTCAAGGTTTCTTAGTGGCTTACTAAGCTGTGGTCCACTGAGCTAACAAAATTGTTATGCTACAGGATTTTTTTATGCTACAGGATTTATTGTGGAAAGTTACAATTGAGGGGAGGGAAATCAATTAGTTTCAAAGACACAACATATATCATGGAACATTGTGAAGACCATATTTAAGAAGTGTTTACAAGATATATGACCAGTAAGTGAAAGGTCATCAGGGAGTTTACCAAGCCAAAGGCAACCTTAAATGAGCTGTCAGATCTTCTGTCAGGAACTTAGCTCACCCTGCATATTATCTCACACGGACGTAAAATATATTGATTTATCTTTTGAAAACATACATTTTGAATGTGCCCACATATTTTTTAAACATATAGTAATATATGTATTACTAATGTATGGCCATATATGTCATACAAATATTTACATATTCGAATTTGGCGGTTTTCAAAAATGTTTAATATGTCTTTAATACATGTAAATACATTTACATAAAAGGGATAATTACAGATTGTAAAATGCATTTAGGATTTACATCTAACTGATATTTCCATATTTGTATTGTTCCTGCCATATGTATATTGTGTTTTCTAGTGGTTTCTTTAATTTTACAGAGAGGAATGGCATTCAAGATACTGTGTTAAAATGTATGCATACTGTTTTCATAATGAGTTTTTTTTTTATGTAAAGTTGGAGTACAAAGTGGTTCATTGAAACTGAAAAGGCTGCTATATGCTGCCTGACAGTGATTAAAGTCAAAACTTTGGTTGATGAGAAATGCTTTAAGTTCTGCATATTCATCGGTCATTATTTTTAACCCATAATATTCAACGTTCAAATATATGACATGCACTGTATTATGATATTGTAAGAAGCACAAGATATACATGAACATATTCAGGGCACATGAGAAATCCTCTCCATATACAGTGGATATAAAAAGTCTACACACCCCTGTAAAAATGCCAGGTGTTTGTAATGTAAAACAATTTGACATTGATAAATCATATGTCAGAACTTTTTCCACCTTTTATGTGACCTATAACGTGAACAAGTCAATTAAAAAACAAACTGAAATCTTTGAGGGGGAAACATTTTATAAAAAACTCACATTAACCTGGTTGCATAAGTGTGCACACCCTTAAACTAATACTTTGTTGAAGCACCTTTTGATTTGATTACAGCACTCAGTCTTTTTGGGTAAGAGTTTATTAGCATGGCACATCTTGACGTGGCAATATTTGCCCACTCTTCTTTGCAAAAGCGCTCCAAATCTTGCAGATTGCAAGGACATCTCCTGTGCACAGCCCTCTTCAGATCACCCCACAGATGTGCAATTGGATTCTGGTCTGGGCTCTGGCTGGGCCATTTCAAAATGTAATCTTCTTCTGGTGAAGCCATGCTTTTGTGGATTTGGATGTGTGCTTTGGGTCGTTGTCGTGCTAAAAGGTGAACTTCATCTTCAGCGTTCTAACGGACACCTGAAGGTTTTGTTCCAAAATTGCCTGGTATTTGGAACTGTTCATAATTCTCTCCACCCAGACTAATGCCCCAGTTCCAGCTGAAGAGCCCCAAAGCATGATGCTGCCTCCGCCATGCTTTACTGCGGGTATGGTGATTGACAGTGTGCTTTGGGTGATGTGTAGTTTTGTTTTTGTGCCAAACATACCTTTTGGAATTATGGCCAAAAATGATTTGCCAGAAACCTCTGCAGCTCCTTTAATGTTGCTGTAGGGCTCTTAGAAGCATCCCTGACCAGTTTTAATTTAGTATTTTCATGAATTTTGGAGGGACGTCCAGTTCTTGGCTATGTCTCTGTTGTGCCTTATTTTCTCCACTTGATGATGACTGTCTTCACGGTGTTCCATAGTATATCTAATGCTTTAGAAATAATTTTCCTGACTGATATCTTTCAACAGTGAGATCCCTCTGATACTTTGGAAGTTGTCTGCAGACCATGGCTTTTGCTCTGAGATGCAACTAAGATTTCTGTTTGTTTTTCAATTAAAATGTTCACATTATAGGTCACATTAAACGTGTATACAGTTATGACATGATTGATCTTCGTCTCATTCTTTACATCACAAAAACTGGCATTTTAACAGGGGTGTGTAGACTTTTTATGTGCACATGTTTTGCATGAATTTCCCATGTGGGTACAACCATTGCCCGTATTCTCCTGAGCTGTGAGGTAGGGGCACAGGACAAAATGCATTCCTCCAGAAAAAAAGAACATCCTAGTAATTTTTTTCTGAGAAGACCCTATTCTCTCAAATACATCTGGGAAAATGTGTTCTGGTCTGATAACCGTTATACCTTATATACACCCCTGATCTGTGAGATCTACATTGTTCAATCACAAATATCAAGCCATTCTCTTTCACCTGAACTCCATAGACAAGCTCAAACAAAGGTGGCTACCGATTTTTCACTCTTCTCAGAATGCAATTCTTTCTCAAGTTCAAACTAAATATGATATAGTAATCTATATTCTGATATTTAACTATGCCATAATGTTTTCATTCTCTACCTAAAACTGTTTAATTGTCTAAAGGAGCATCTATGTTGTTTTGTGAGCTAAGCCAGTGCTTGAATTCTATTCTAACAAATCTCAGACACGTTTTCCAAATGGAAAATTAAAAGATACAATTACAAATGTAAAAGTAAATGCTGATTGTAAAAATGGGTTGGTGCAATAATTCCCAGCTGAGGTATAGGATTTACCAGCGTCGGGAAGGTATTTAAAACTCTCTTCCAGGATTTTCCGATCATTGGTTTATCCAATTATATCCAACTGTGAGAAACAGACACGATTAAGCATACGTGCATGATGAGATCGGCACAGCCCTACTGTATGTATGAATTAACAGAATCCTAAAAAAAGTAATCATATTTATTACTGGGTTGGAAATACTCTTGCTTTGTGAGGTCTACAACCTAGACATTACCAGACACTGGGTGTCTTTCCTTGTGATGCTTTGCCTGGCCTGTAATGCTGCTATTTTCATTCTTGTCTCCGGCAAGTGAAATGCATTCTCTATTTGATTTTGGTCGGGTGATTGTCTCGGCCTGTCAAGAACATTCTGCTTGTTTGTTGCTTGAGCAGCATGTTTGGGTCAATTTCCTGCTGTAGGGTGAAGAGCTTGCCAACAGATTTTAGAGACATTCGGTTGTGTCTGAGGAGACTAGATGCTTTGGTGCTCTTCAGCATTGCTCCTCCTGCCCTCAGCAGTTGCATAATCAATGAAGACTAGTGAGGAGGCTGCTTTGGCTTTTTATTGTCCACACCTTTCTCCTGCCATCAGTCTGGTATGGAAATATATTTCTCATCTGTGCACAGTGCGTTGTTTCCAGAAATGTTCCTCATTTTAAGGCCATCCTGTTTTGTCTTGCCTATGTCTTCTACAAATGATAGTGGCTTACACATCCGCAACTACCTCCTGGAGATCGCTGCTGATCTTTCAGACAGTTCTACGTTGTATTCTGGTGATCATTCCATGGTCATCCACTGTAGATGTCTTCCTTGAGTTAGCTGGACATTTTCCTTCGCTTGGTTAACCAATGATTGCTTTCTTCTTGACATCTTCTGCTTCATCAGTTGATTTTGGCATGTGTAATGCTATACACACACACACACACACACACACACACACATACACACACACACACAGAAATATAGAAGTATCTACTTCATATAGCGAGAGAAGCCAGACTCTGGGATAGAAGACAAGATAATAATTAAGGGGGAGGGAGAGTGGAGTTAACACTAATCTTCACAGTCATGAAAGTCCTACTGACACAGAATCCAAACAGTCATGACAGAAAGAATAAGGACAGGGTGCACAGAGAGTTGAAGCTGACAAAATGCCGGCCTCATATCGGAGGGCGTGTCACAGTGTCTGTGTTTACATGCATGAGGCGCAGTCCAGCTGTGGGACAGCAGTGGGGTGGTCTTGTCATTCATTATCACCGTAGCGATGGAGAGTTTACTGTTGGGAATGTGTCAGTCTGCAGCCTAAACAAACCCTGACCCACGAGCTTAACTGTATCGAAAACAAAATGAATGGAACCAATGAATAAATACCGTTCTGTATCTATGTTCTGTCTCTATTAAGATAGTGGTACTCCAGGTTTCATTTCCAAAAACCTGTTTAAGGACTGTTTTCTTCTAAGAGTTTTTAGCGGTCTGTGCATGACTCTGTCCTCAATCTACAGGGAAATAAATATGTAATTTTGCATACAGGGAGATAAAGTCCACCAAAACAGTACAGGCGCATTCACACACAGACTAACATAAAGATGGAATGCTGGTCTTTGTGAACGGGGTCACATAATGCTAATGCATTGATTTCTGTCAATCATAACCATGGCCCCCACCATCACAACACAGCAATGGATACCCTCTATCCCTCACATTTTAATATGTACCTCAAAGCCAGTCCCACTGCTTGTTTTTGAATTCTTCCCTGCTGTTTAGGAACTGATTTGGTAGGTATGTGTAAGCACCAACTCCAGACTATCCCTTTTCAGTAAGCCTTCTCATGTGTTTAGTTGTTAAAAATTCTAATTGCCACTTAAATCTTTCTGGACAGATGGCTTTCAGTTGAACCTGTATTGCCATCTGAAAAAGTACACCCCATTTGAAGCTTTTTTTTTTTCATATTTGGACAAATTAATATCTGATCTGAATTGTCACATTCATGGATGAAATTTACCAAATTTACCAAATCACACAAAACAAATATACATTTGAAACTAGCTGTGCAATTAAAATGAATAGAAAGGCCTCAAATAAACAGATGCAGAACGTTTAGCACACCTCTAAGTCACCTCTACACACACAATGGCTTAAAACTCAGGTATCACAAAGCAAGTGCAATCAGGTATCACAAAGCAAGTGCAAATTAGTAGTAAATAAATTAGTGCAGCCAGTTCAGCCGGGAAACCCGAGTGGTAATTGGTCAGCTATCACATGTCAGATTGCAAACCTGTCTACAGTATATAAACATCAGGGTACTCACTAAGCCTGTATTTAGCTTGTACTAGCATGCGGGGGCACGTCCACCCAACACCCCCGCGTCCCTTGCTTATTGCCGTGGGAATTGCATAAACAATATCAAAGATAGGTTATTGTGGTAGTATCGTTTTCATGGTCATGTGATGACAATGAGTTACCCTAAAGGAGCCAAACCTAATGCCAAGATTTGCATGTGCATACATTCTCTAATATATGGTTAAACTGGTGTTTTCTGTCTGAATTACAGAGCAACTTAGGATGGTTCAGCCTTCCATAAAGATTAGAAACGTGCTCTGCTTTGTTCTTTACCATATGGGTGTGTGGTAACACATCGTGCCAAGATCAAAATACCGATCCTGAGGTCCTCAGCAGGATTATTGAGGCCCATGTGTCTGGGACGAATTACAATGGATCTACAGGTCTCTCTTAGCACAATCAATGTCAAAGTGCATATGTCTGGGGCTGCTTTGCTGCCTAAGGGCCCGGCCAACCTGCCGTCATTAAGTCGGCCCAGAATCCCATATTGTACCAGAGAATTCTTGAGGAGAATGTGAGACCATCTGTCAAAAAGCTGAGCCGAACATGGCTCTTATAAAAGGACTATGATCAAAACACGAGGGGAGCTGCAACAGAACAGCCCAGACAGAAGGAACGCGGGGTTGTGAAACGGCCGAGTCAAAGCGTGGATCTCAGTTCGATCAAAATGGCGTGGAGGGACTTGAAGCGGGCCATGCATGCAAAACATGACGCAGTACTGTAAAGAAGCTGATGTAAGAGACTGATAGACAGTTACAAGAAATGGCTGCAAGTTAAGACAATATCGGCTATTGTAGCTAGGTGTGCACTTATTTTCCCACACTTTGACATTGCATTTCTATAGATCTGATGTGTAAATGATTACTTAGTATAATACTTCAGTGCATTTTGTTAAATTAGGTTACCTTTAACTGTGAACTGTGTTGAAGTGAAGATGAAAAAATCCATATGTCCATATATGTCAGAAGAGTTCATTAATTGTCTATTCATCATCATTTTGAATCAAAAACTGACAAACTTGGCATTTAACAGAACTGTATTACCGATGATTTTTGGTGTTTCAAAGACTGAGCCTTATATTTTAGTTATTTGTTAGCATGTGTAATCTGCTTTATAAAGTATACATGTTGCCTTTATGAAATACATGCCGTAACCTTTTGTTTCATTATCAACGTTGATTTTAGTGCTTCCCAACCCTTATAGAACTTGCAGCCAGGAGCTGATGTCAAGGGGTTTATATTGAAGGTGTGTTTTCTAGATTTGCAGTGGCTGGCAAACCCAAAATGAGACAGTAGGTGGTGATTATCTACCACTAGACTTCACAGCAGGTCCCTTTGTAACTTGTGGGGACATATAGATGTTATTGACTTTCTGAGCAAACACTGTCTCGAAAAACATGTGTCTAATTTAGTATCTAACTCTGACAAGGAAGAGGTGGCCAGTTCAGGCTGAACTGAGATATAGGCTTGTTCAGGAACAGAGGAAAGATAGACCTTCCTCCTCTCACCAGAGGGGAAGATTGCAGCTTTGTCATGATTGCAATGACAGCCTAGCAACAAGAACAACTTTTGTGGAAATCGCCTTGCAATGTTTGCCAGGACAAGTTTGTATTCTGGTAATAACTGCCTGATTTAGCAGTTTGACTGTCTGTTATCAGTACACAGCTCTGGTGATATGGCAATACTTTGCATTGCAAAGCAGGGCACAAGAAAGCGTGTTAACAGCGAATGAATTAGACGGACTGGCAGTGCGCACTCTTTTCTTTGAACAAGTAAACACAGACTGTCTACCACCTACCACTTTCTGTCTGTGCTTGTTCACTACCAGTCAGCCGCTAATTGGAACTGGATAGACAAAATATGTTTATGACACACTGTGGCCTTTCTCCATGCAAAATAAGGGACGCTTGGTTTCTGTGTCTTCTGGTAAGATCACCTGGCATCTACGGATATGGTTTGTTAGACTTTCCGTCAGTGTGTTGGACCCCTCAGTCTGACCTGGGTGTACAACCATCCAAAGCCACGTATAAATGCAATGGGGAGAACTAGGTGCGACTAAAAACCTAATTCACAGTCTTAGAAGTTAGAAGCAGGGATGTGTGAGAATATAACGAGTGGTGTGTTAACTGGTAGAAGTACGTACCTCAACTAAGGGCCAGTTCGATACATTAGCGACAGCTGGGAGACTGCTACAGGAGTGGGCCCCAAATGAAATATTGCATAGGGCCCCCGAAAGGCAAGAGCCGGCCCTGCCTCAACTGAATACTCAGCAGTCTACTACAATTGAGGATTCCGGATGCATGCCTGGAGTGGATACCATGGGTCCTTTAACTACTAGCAGAAGTCGAAATTAGTTCCTCCTAGCTCTCCACAGTAAACACCTCACATACATATGTGACATGAGGCGTCAATCACTCGCTGAAGACCGTGATCACATCCTTTCTGAAGGAGAATCAAAATACTGGTGGCCTGTGTTTTGCTTCTCCATCAGTTCTGCTCGGCACAGTCAAACAGAATCCCTGACCAGAATCGAGGGATGTGAGTACTGAAAATGTATACTTGAGCCACAGTACTGTTCAGAAAACCAAAAAACTGGGATATGTATGTGTAAAATGCTGTGCCATTGATGTACAAAATATATGCAAAATCACTATCGTGATTCGAAAGTTAGTGGTTTTGAGTACGTGTCACGTATTGACACATACACTGATCAGCCATAACATTATGACCACTGACAGGTGAAGTGAATAACATGGATAATCTCGTTATCATGGCACCTGTCAGTGGGTGGGATATATTAGGCAGCAAGTGAACATTGTGTCCTCAAAGTTGGTGTGTTAATAGCAGGAAAAATGGGCAAGAATAAGGATCTAGGTGACTTTGACAAGGGTCAAATTGTGATGGCTAGACGACTAGGTCAGATCATCTCCATACCTGCAGCCCTTGTGGGGTTTACCCGGTCTGCAGTGGTCAGTACATGGCCTCCAAATTCCCCAGATCTCAATCCAATTGAGCCTGTGTGGAATGTCCTGGATGAACAGGTCCGATCTATGGGGGCCCCATTTAGCAATTTACAGGATTTAAAGGACCTGTTGCTAACGTCTTGGTGCCAGATACCAAAGCACACCTTCAGAGGTCAGTGGAGTCCATGCCTTGACGGGTCAGGGCTGGAAAATATGACAGTTTGAGAAATTGTTGGGTGACTGCAAACAGCAGTTAGTTTGAACACTTAGTTTTTCATATGGTATCCAAGTGATACCGGTCACAGTGCTTGTATTTCAGCATTGGCAAAGGTTTTCATTTTGATGGATTATCCCACTCCATTATCCCACTCCATTTGAAACAACTATTTGTAGGGACTACATTACCTTTTACTTTTTGTGGATTTGCTTTGAATTATTTTGGCAGAACTGTGCAGCTTGAGTGAAAAACATCGATCCTTGTTTTAATCTTCTCCAGACTGAAGATATTGGAGTTTCCTTGGTTTTGGGGATCTCTCATTTAGAATTAGAATTTAACAGGATTGGCTTACATTGAGAAATATATATATTCCTTTGTGTATCAGAGCTCTACCCTCACTCCTACATAGTGTTGTGGCAATTTCTTACACTAATGTACATTGTAGACATGTTTGCTTATCTATTATCTAGTATGTAACTCTGGTCATTGGTTGTGACATGCATCTGTATTATGTCAGAGAATCATTAGGTTCTCTGACCATCTGCTCAACTGGCTAAACCATTAAGGGTATCTGTCCTTTGTTCCTTAGGAATGTGATTGTAAACACAACAGTAAACATTATGGCAGGAAGGATAAGGTGGGGGGACAACCCTCCCACATGTGCGACCTAAGATTGATGGGTATCATCTTGCCACACCCCTTTTAACTATAATAAATACGAGCTGTTCATGTAATTTACTTTAGAGGCACCTCGAATGATTATTCTGTAAACGTTTGACGCGTCTCTCTATTTGCAAATAATCTGTTAATTGTGTCAAGAGAATTTTGTCTCTGTCTTACTTCTTTAAGAGTGTCTATATGTGAAATTTCCATCACAATAGTAGGAAAGCACATGGGTACCGAAACCAGACACATACACGGCACATTTGCTGCTGCTACTGTTCATTTTCTTTCTGTTGCTACCTCTACTTACTATATATTCATGAACCTAATGGAACAGTTCCTATTCTCAACAACCTAATCCTGTTTTTCTGTGAATAGCCCAGTTACTGTTATTCGTATAATTTTACTGTTTTCCAAGTTATTTTTATGGGAGAGATCCTGTATATACAATATATACTATGTGAATTTCCATTTGATCTATTTATGATAACATACTTAAATTAATAAAATTGGCAAAATGGCCAAAGAATCCCGCTGTTTATTGACACCCGTTGTTGATTACGCATGTGACAAATACAATGTAATTAAATGTATTATTAAATGTTTTATTTAATTTTAGTTTAGTGCTTACGCTAACCATTCAAGGCATAAGATTTACCTGTCTCCGTAATCTTTGTATCGATTTGACTTTCAGAGCAACCTTGGAACACAACACCTGCAGTTTTAAATTGGCTTAGAGAGAATTCCAAGAACAAGGATTCAGTAAGTGAAAAGACTTTGTTTCTGAGCTCGGCATCAAATGTTTGGGACGGTCGGGATCTGTGATGTGTGTTTCCATTAGATCGTTGTCATATGGAAGCCCTGACGTGGTCACCAAGAGACCCCGGTGATCTGACAGACTGCTCTGTTAATCTCTCATTCAAGTTTGTCCAGAACTATATGACACAGCCATTTAACTAAACTTGGCCTATTACTTAAATGTATTCTCAAATCAGAGTTTAATATTTATCCTCAGCCCCACTGCTTCCTGAAAAATGTATTTTAGCAAAAATATGCCTTTTTGGTCAAACATTTTTCATGACAATTTTGTGGATACGTTATCTAAATATGTTATCTAAAAACCTTTATTTTCTCCTCTACAACCACAGTGTTTCCTTTTCTGTAATGCCTTCATTCATTTCTCTTCTGTTGTTCAAAGACTTTGTCTGGGATCAATGTGCTCTTTACTTCTTAATGACAGGCTGCAGTGGCCCGAAAATTAAAATGCAGGAGTTGTGCATGAATTGACACGCTTTACTTTCATCTTTGTTATTCAGGAACATAACTGATCTTTATCTGCCTATTTGTTTCACTGCCAATGCAAAGCGATGCAAATCATATTTTGGGCATTTTCTTTGTCATGGCGTAACATGTGGACAGACAAGCTATTAAACAATAAATAGTGAGTAAACAGTGGAAATCTGTCGGATGTTCCATGACCTTATTTACATAAACTGGTAGAAACAACCGGCATCTGACTGCACCTAAACCCATGAATAGAACAGGTAATTATGATTGGAGTGGAGAGAGCCCAATCAGATGTCCTGAGGGCATTGCAGGTTGGCTGGAGCTCAGACCCACCACTCCCATTGTGATGAGAGGTACCTAGCAGATGGGTGCTTCCTGTTGAGTCTCCGCTTCCCTCTGCCTTGGTTTCATGTCTGTAACTGGGACAAACCCACAACACACACAACCGGAACACACTCCCACTGCAGATTATGTACCCATTGTCTCACCGGCAGGAATCCCACACATTAATCAAACATTATAGCAACGGTACACTGCCTCACAACAAGACACCAGCCCATAGCTGTCTTTCAGAAGACACGACCTCTCTTATTTCACAACGCGAGAGACCTGACATGTGAGTCTCTTTTGAAATAAAACCAACTAGGATCACCATGTGTTAGTCGTAGTCGTTCGTCTTCCTCTCTAATTGTCTGTTAGATTTTAGACCTTAGTCATTAGCTTTGTCTTGCAGTAGCACTACCCTCTTCGGTAAACCTGCTGTGTACTGCAGTGTGACAACCGACATGCAGTACTCTGGTTCTTTAGTGTGACAACCTGAAAGGAGGAGTTCTGTGTGAGTCACTGTGGAGTCACACTGAGGCAGAACAGATGGGTGCATTAGAGCTGCTCCTTCTCTAATGTCTTACAACCATCTGTATCTATTGTGTGTTTATCTGCCCTGCTTGTCTGTCAGCACCCCAGTCTACCCCCAAGTAACTATGTGCAGGGCCATTCAGACAGCTTTGTCTGTCTGTCTTTCCGACAACTACATGTCTGTCTGTCGGTCTGTCTGCCTGCCTTTCGGACAGCTACTTGCCTGTATGCCTGCCTTTCTGACAACTGCATGCCTGTCTGTTTCTCAGTCTGACAACTACATGCCTGTCTGTTTCTCAGTCTGACAACTACATGCCTGTCTGTTTCTCAGTCTGACAACGACATGCCTGTCTGTCTGCCTGCCTTTCTGACAACTGCATGCCTGTCTGTTTCTCATTCTGACAACGACATGCCTGTCTGTTTCTCATTCTGACAACTACATGCCTGTCTGTTTCTCATTCTGACAACGACATGCCTGTCTGTTTCTCATTCTGACAACTACATGCCTGTCTGTCTTTCTGACAACGACATGCCTGTCTGTCTGCCTGCCTTCTGACAACTACATGCCTGTCTGTTTCTCATTCTGACAACAACATGCCTGTCTGTTTCTCATTCTGACAACAACATGCCTGTCTGTCTGCCTGCCTTCTGACAATGACATGCCTGTCTGTCTGCCTGCCATTCTGACAATGACATGCCTGTCTGTCTGCCTGCCTTCTGACAATGACATGCCTGTCTGTTTCTCATTCTGACAACTACATGCCTGTCTGTTTCTCATTCTGACAACAACATGCCTGTCTGTCTGCCTGCCATCTGACAACTACATGCCTGTCTGTTTCACATTCAGACAACGACATGCCTGTCTGCCTTTCTGACAACGACATGACTGTGTGCCCTCCTATCTGCCAGTCTGAGCCAATAGCTGAGTCCGTCTGTCTGTTTGTTCGCTCATTTAGTCTGTTCACTCATATAGCTGTCAATTTGGGAAACGCTGTCTTGCAGCTAAAAGTCTACAGGGGCATTTTAAAATGCAGATCTAGACACCCTAAAGCCAGAGGTCTCTTTGGTCAGGAGTCTTTGGACAGGAGATGAATTACATTTGGCTAGATTACAACACCTTAGAGGGCAAACAAGCAGCACTCTGTGACTGAAACAAAGGACACAAGATTTTGTGTGCGAGTGGGTGTCTGTGTGTGAGTGTGTGCACGTGTGTGTGCATTTATGTGTGTGTGTGTGTGTGTGTTCTTACTATACAGAATCGTATTTGAGGGACAAGGTAGTCATTCATATCTATACAGATCGAGATGTGTTGATTTGTCAATAACGGACAACGTCATTCGACGTAAGCTAGGATTAGAACCACAGCAAAGCATATGGTAGATTAATGTGATAGATGATTGTCCTTGCTAATGTAGAGTAAACAGGTGCTGAAAGGAAATGAAGGTGATTTAACGTCCAAATGGCCAACATTAGTGTCACATTTGATCAGTTAAAGGAGAATTTCTCTATTTTACAGCATGATATTTTTCCACACATGGAGGAAGTATAATGAGAAGACATTATTACTCCCTAAACATTACTGACATGTCCGATACGGACAAGATTAAATCCTGTGCGAATATAGAATCTGATAATAATTGCTTGTAAAACCTTTGACAGACTGTTATGGCCAAGTTGGATCAGTGAATAATTAGGCTAACCAACCACTAAAAGCCAAGACTACGGCCAGAACGCGCTGCATTGCATTTCGTACCGATACCATTTTTGTCACGTACTGGCAGTTTCTATCAAGACATCAATCAATGCTGCAAAATGAGCAAAGAACAACTTCCTTTTCGGACCAGCCTTATTCATTGGGCCGGTACAGAGCGCTGGTGATTTACACAATCCAAAGTGATTGGATGCTAATGATGCAGATTTCAACATTATTAGCCCTTGATTATACTGTTAATCTTGGCTGGGCCAGACTGCCCAAGTGGCTTATGGGGTCAATTGTTTCTTCCAGGCATTTCAGTTGATCCACTGACAGAAGGTGAAAGCAGGGGGCCAGCTCCACCATCATTATGCAGCAACAGCCACATCTATTTATACTAAGGGTAAAGTAATCAAACTTTTAGTTAAAAGAATGTAAGTAGATTACAATAGACATTGTTAAAGGTAACCTAGTTGTAGAAATCACACAAAAAATGTATATTCAAACCACTTATCAATTTTCTTGCAGAAAAACCCTTTTATTACCACATAGCATGGCATAAGTTCAAATTCATGCCACGCTATTTGGCCAACAGCTTCATGAATGATGCCCAAAGAACCAATAGGATGGGGCTGCTTAATTTGAAGAAGGCCTGGAGCCTGCTGGTTTTCTGTTCTACCTCATCGTTAACGGCACCCGCCTGGTGTCCCAAGTACGCAAACAACTGGAACAGCGGGCTCGGCAAGGCTTTCACAGTCAGCGGCCTGTTTTCTTGGCTGATGGTGCCAGTCTAACAAGCACCATAACCAATGGGAGCTTAGGGACCTCCATTAGCAACTCAGGCTTTACCTAAGTATGCTAACACAAACTTGAGACTAAATGGAACTCACAGCAGCACTATAGCATGACAGAAGGGGGATGGAACTAAGGTTAAGCTCACCAAACCAGGTAAACCCCTCACTCTGGGTACACAGTGCTGACGGTCATTTGAGTTAGAATGCAGCGCTCATGTATGTATTCTGAGGTTTTCATCAAACAAACCTCTTAGAGATTATTGCCTCTCGGAGCGGAAAAGTTCAGAGCCTTTAAGAGCCAGAGAATGGTTTCATCGTTTTTCATCAGACCTGTTCTATCTTCAGGCGTTTTTTGGTTTAAGGAAAAGCTCTTGCACATAATGCATTCTACCTGGTACCAGTACCATAACCACCTACAGGACCTCAATGATCCGTTTTTTTTATTTTGGAATGGGACAAAGATCAATGGGATTTGGGAGCCATTAACTTTACATTTCTACAGTAGGTAGTTTCATGATGGAATTCTTTTGTCAATGAAGAGGGAAGAAACAGATGAATTGCTTTCCCCAAGTCAGCAAATTGCTTTGGCTAAGATTGATATGGTTTTAGTTTCTGTGTGTTGGTGTGTGCCTGTGTGTGTGTGTGTGTGTGTGTGTGTGTTGGCAATGTGTTCTTTGGCAAACTCATGAAAACCGATACATTCAGTTTGCAGAAGTCCATTGTCGAATTCCCTTGGAAGGCAGCACTATGACAGACACAATTACTTACAAATAGTATTTTGCCATTTGCATTTACAATTCCCAAGCCACAAATGTTCTCAAAATGTAGAATCATCTGTCACTATAATGTACCTCTAGGTTCAAGATTCATTTTTGTCACTTTTCTTGGATTTAGATTGTTGAGTTACGTCGTTGCTGTGGTGCTGCTGTAAGATTGAAATGTCATTCAACACAGGTAGCATTTAGAAACCACAAACAGAGTATTACAAAAAGACACTTCTTTAGATTTATTAGTACTGGTGACATATAATGAGGCACAGTTCAGCTTGGTTGAGCCTTCAAGAATATTCCCTTGGAAAAGCAAAGTGTGTGTCTTTAAACTATTCAAACTGCCAGCACTGCATTGACTTCAGAGTAATATGGATGTATTTTGCTCCGCAGGTTGGAGCCGGTACAGTGCAGTTCGTAATTGGTATAAACCCATTTGTGTTACGGCAGTAGCTTAATGGAAGCTTGTTGATGAGGCCCGCGGATTACTGCTTTACCTTGAGGCCCTTGTGATACATAATGGCCTACAAAAGCACATGTTTGGAAGAGAACACTCCGGGTCATATTTAATAGCCGGAATATAGAACTGCAAACATTTTCTTTCAGCCTCATTGCAAAATGTGAACTACTGCATTAGATGAGCAATAATACAGCAATTGTTTCTCTCGCCTTACACAGGAAAAAGTGTACAATTACAGGAAATTATTATATTTTTTTTAAATGCAGAATTCTGGGGGTGTTTTTTGCTTTATAGTCGGTGGCATGGACTCCAAATTCAGAGGTTTGGCCCTAGCAGACATGCACCGAGCCAAATGAAGGAAACAGACACAATCAGAATGATCTGCTAACACCTAGAAAAGACAAGTTCTAGAAAGACGAGGAAACAGCTTCACATTGACAATCAACCACGGCGCTGTTTCGCCCTTTGATCTCAACTCGTATCTGATGAGAGACCCTGTGTGTGGGTTATCCACGAGAGAGGAGAGAGTTGATTTCATTTTCTTTCCAGCTAGTTAGAACCCAAGTGTTTCTGTGGTCTCCCAAAGCTTGCTAGAAAGCCATCATAATCCAGGCAATTAACACAGAAACCTGTCTGACGATCTCGAAGTATTATCCCGGTAGTTTTCCAGATTGGTGGGGAAGTCTGTTTGCCTGTGTGTGTTGTGTGACACGGTCAATTATATCATCAAAGGCCTGAGCTTAAACTGAGGTTAATCTTAAACTGACTAAATGTCCACTGCTTAGATGCGTTTCTGGGAAGAGCAAAGGGAGTTCATCCAATGTAATATCATAAATACACACCAATATGAAAGGGCTCGCTACATTAATACTTACACATCTGCCTCTAGGCTGGATTTTATTTTGTATGTTTGTTTTGCAACTGACAGTGCACGGGCTTTGCATCCGATGAAAGCATTTGTTGTAAGTTGAGTGTAATGACGAAGGATGAGAGATAAAACGGTTTGTTTTGACAGCCTATTGGTCCATTTCACTTGTTTTTCTATTATATGGCTTGTGGTATTTGTCAGCGCTATGTCAGTTTGTGCATCCACTTTGAAAAGTTATGGGGTTCCTTTTGAGACTCTGCCAGTGAGTCACCACCTGTGATCTAAACAGCAGCTCTTCTGCTGAGTGATACTTCCCATAGCACATTATCCTCCGGGTATTAACAAGTATATTTAGCTAGTGCCAACAGTGACCCCTGCAGGACAAACAACATCACATTATGATTTTTTTTTACATAACGACGCTTGTCATAAGGCTAGCATTAGGATGCCTTCGACATGCGTTGGGAGGCATCGGCAAAGTCCCATTAAAAGCAACAAAATGGACATTTTACATTAGACAAAAATGCCAGATTTCATACGTGTTCCTCCTTCATTCACATTCTAAGCAAAACGCCCATTTGCTGGCAGTTGTTAAAGTCCTTGGTATAGATCTCTGGGCTTACGTCTGACTCCTTCGTCTCCCCTGGCAAAATAATTTCAGAAGGACATTAGCAGGTCAAGCCAACCGTGTTTATTGCTAAGATACGTTTGTCGGTTTGGTGTCGACTGTTTCAATGGATTCAAAGGAGACGCACTTTCGCAAGGGGCCTCACGTTACTGATAACACACATGCAGCCGGTTGAATTAAATTAGTTCCATTGTTAGATATTTATGTCAGGGCATTTGTATTTCAAAATGTCTATCATGAATCAGATCACAACCATTCACTGGGATTCACTTCTTGACAATATCTGACAATGGACTTGACCGAAAAGGCCAGAATCACCGGGCTATAAAATGAGTGAGAACTAAATCAGATGTGGTCAGTGAGATCAAGAGATCCGCCCCCGTTGAGAGATCACATACGTCACGAGCGGCCGGTCGGATAACACAGCACCCCGGCTGAATCCCTCACTAAGCAGGTGGATAGGCTGATTCCATGTAGGGATGAGCTCTGATTACCTGCCATTAAGCCTTAATGTCGTGTGCCATTTCAGGTGCACCAATTGGGTAACCCTAAAGAGGATTCGTACCGATTGCGGTTTCCATTTAGATCATGGCTAATCTCACCTACAGGAAGCGCCAATGAGCTCTTTTAGCTAAATCTCTACAAGAGCTGCAGTTGGGTTCAACAAGGCCACTGTTTGGTTCAGCTCGATCCAACTTCCCGGATTCCACAAACTGTCTGGGCTTCTGGTGCTATTCTGGGAACTGGTAAAGGCACTGCAGAGCAGGAAATCTAGCCAAAGATAAAAGCGGCGTCCCACTATTTCATCTTTGACTATCAAAGGGTGATTTTTGACAACCATTGTCTCTAGAAAACAAAACACAAACTAAATCGTGTCACCAAATATTTAGGAAGAGGTCATTATAAAATATAGACTAAAGGAAACAACCATGTGAAAAGAAGATGTGAAGCAGACATCTCAGCTGACCCAGTGGTCTTTCTTTAGAACCAAGCGAACCATCACAGGCTAGGTTTGAGCTTTGACTGCGCCGCGAGCTGACGACAGACCAGGAAGCCCCAAGGGCAATGCAAATTGGCCATCATCATTCGGGGAACAGGGACGCATCCCCAGCGTGAGCTTCCCTGATCCCATTTAGCTCCCTCAGGTAGCTTGGTTGCCTGAAAAACTGAACGATATCATCAGTTGTGTGAGCGTTCCCTCGTGACTTCCTCGTATGAAGAGCAGTGTGGGATAACAAAAAATGTCGACAACGCCTACGACCACAAAAAAAAAATCACACTTACCTGTGTTATTTGGAGGTGATTGTGATTAACAAGGGCCATGGACACGGTTTGGGTTTGGTGGAATTGGGGATGGGAGAAAAAAGGGTTAACATTCTCAAGTGATGAGATGGGTTGAAAATAAATAGTTGAGTTTTTATTTTGCACAGGTACATGTGGGTACAAATTGTTTTACAGACTCAAAATAAAAGCTATAGTAGAGTAGAAGAGGAACACAATATCTTGTTTGATCACCATGTAGTTACTACTGCCTGGTAGATATCTATTGTAGGGAGAATTTGTGATTATCAATCAAAATCTCTGCCTTCCCCAGTCTGTGCTCTGACTGCCCTTAGTGAACCTCTGTTCTCATTGAACACACCCAACTCAATGAATGTCTTTACCAAAAAACCTGGAGTATTTTGTGCCAAGGGACTGCTTATTCTGGGCAATCATTTTTTTTCAAAACCATTTACAGATTATTTCCAGGGATACCCAACATATGTTTCTGAGAAATTATACTGAATAAAAAAAATTGCCCAACATAATCCGCTCTTCTGGTTCAAAGCAGTGACTGTGTTCACTCATCTGTATACTGTACAATAAAGAAACCTATAGTGCTTAATTTGCCTCTCATTCCATGAAGAAAACTGTTATATTGTTATGGTGTTCTTATTAAGAAAGCTTCAATCTAATCAAAAACTGAAGCAGAGACTGAAAAAAGTCCTGGTAGAATTGAGGCTTTTGTAATGCACAACACAGCCAACCACCCAAGCAAAGCACCCAAACTCATTAAACTTCCATTTTCTTTCTAAATCGGTGAAATGGTACTGGCCTGTTTGTTTCTACCTGGCTTTTAGTTCTCTGTTCCCTACTCTTTTGATTAATGAAATCTGGTTACAGCTGATTGCAAGTGGTATGTTGTGCATTCGATGAAATCAAAGCATGAAGAAAATTGATGAAGTACATAGCTTCACTGTTCCCCGTCTTGATTCTGAAGGTGATATTATTTATTGCCGTGTAGCGCCATTCAGAAAGAAGTCACGCTATGCAAACAACAACATTCGGTAGTATTGAACTTGGTGGTATTTGAAATAGATTCAAGGGCAGCCAGTGGCACAAACATTTTATGGATTGTTTTGATCCCAAGATGGCCTCCAATTTTGTATGTCACAAAGTCAGCTGCAATGTAAAAGGGACATGGCAGTAGTTTTTAGCCGTAGGTATGAGTTACATCTCCACAGTGACTCGCTAATCAGGACGTAAATGTTTCTTTTTTTATTAGAATTTTTCTTTCCATTTAGGTTCTTTTCATTCGGTCGTTACTGAAAGAACTGTGGGGCTACTATTCCGACAGATTCAACAGGACACCTTTTGCAGATGGGAGATTTGCGGTTGTTTACAGCTGTGAGCAGCGAGTGGTTTCACTGTGCGATAATGTCTGCCCAGGACTCGGTGAGGCTAGTTCTAAAAAAGGGGTCAGTTGCAGCCAGATCACAGTCCAATTAACACACCCAGGAAAATCCACTTCACTTGTCATCGTCGCCACATAGCCTTCTAATTAGGAGTCAAACACACGGCACCGCCGGGAGACAGAAGAAGGCGGAAAAAAAGGAAAATAGCCAAGCAACCGTCCCCTGGGACAATGCGTAGGTCCTTTTGTCGCATTGTGTGTAATAGGTGTTCCTGGAAGGGAGAACTGATAATGAGAACCGATCGTGACTTCCGGGCCATTAAAACGTTCCACCTTTAAGCGACTGCTCAGCACGGTGGTCATGGTGATGTCGGGGTAACAAAGCAGTCACACTAGAAAGACATTCCAAAATGGCACCCTATTCCCTTTTGTACCACTTTTGAACATGGTAAAAGATATTACCATTTGGGACACAGACAAATAAGAGGCAATGATTACCTCACCAGTGACTTTGTTCATGCAAATAAGAGGCACACAGTCAGTATAATTCATGAGGAGTCTGCCTAGCCTCCAAGGGAATTCATTTCTCAAAACGTTTATTTAGGAGAAATTCTTCGGGAAGTATCGCTTTCTCCTCTCTCTGTATTTATGAATTCATAACAGGCCAGCGATACGTGGAAATAATTTAAAATGGCAGCATTCATGTTTAAGAATCTGTAATGGATCTGTCCAGGTGTCTGTCAATCAAAAGAAAATTGAACATCTTCATTAAATTTGTGGCTTGCTTTTATTGAATAATTCATGTCTTTTGAACAAATTAAAATATTGGACCATATAAAAGTGACAATATGGTGATTCTTGATGACAGTTGTCATTTCAAATGGCTGTTTTCAAATTTATTCCAGATTAGATACATAAATACATTTTAAATGTATCTGGGACTATGTGCTTCATGGAAAATGTAGCAATGATACATCCTTTGTTCTTTTAATGTATTTGTTAATCTTTTATCTTCATGGTTAAAGTCTTTGAAGGATTAAAATGGGCGTGTTTTATAATTGCTTGAAAGAATTGTAATTCTTTTTGTCCTTTCTGAAATACAATTAGCAATATTTTTCTATTAATCTCATATAATTGTTCCGGATATTTCAAAAGACCTATTCTTCAAAATCAAGGGCAATTCTTTATTAATTGAAATGGCTATATGTTAAAGCGCATTCAGCTCCTATCTAAAAAACACAAAAAGAAGTTTAATTGAGTTACTTTTCCACTGTGCTTTTCTTAGTAGTGTTTAGCACAGCCCGCCCCAGTGAGTTAGAGAGGACACAGTGGCCCCTATTACTGGTCTCCCTGTAGTTCCTCCTGACCCCTCAGTCTGTCATTCAGCTCCACACCTGACTGCTCTGCTCACAAACCCACATTGCTGCCCTCAATGTCCCACTGGGCCTGGGGAGACTGTAGATCTTGCTGTATGGTTTCTTTTGACAATATGTCATGTCCAACATTTGAACATTCATGCACATATCACACACACTACTAACACACACATACACTACTAACACACACACATACACACACTACTAACACACACACACACACACACACACACACACACACACTACTAACACACACATACACTACTAACACACACATACACTACTAACTGGTCACTGTTGGGCTCTCAGCAGGTCTGCAGGTTTCTGACTATACACACCTTGTCAATAGTTTCATTACAGACAAAAGTGTACCTGAACACAGCGTATCAAGAGCTCCCATCATGTGACACGTGCGACTGGGCTTGTACTTGCGCTGGATTCATGGCAGAGTGTCGGGTCACGTCAAAATGCAGTTTTGTCTCCCCACACTTGGAACAGAATATTAAGAAAAGGGGTATCTAAAATTTGAGGTACAGATATAGGCTCTAAATTTGTTAACCCCGTTTCAGGAGCTGTCGTGTATTTGAGGTTGGACTCTTCTTTTTTGACTCTGTTTAGTGTTTGAGGTTTGACAGTTTTCAGACAACATTTTTAAATAATAATATCATGAAACACAAATAAAGGGAGTATTTTTTTTACTGTAAATCACTTTGCTGACTGAGCACATCATTCCTGTCTTGTCAGTGAGAATGTTTGGAATGCTGTTAAGTCTGTGCGTATTGTGACAGTTACAAAGGTACTGGCAGAGTGAGCTACTAAGTACTATAACAGGTAAATAGTTGTGTGTTCGAAATGTGTTAATGTTTGTTTTATTTTGTGATAATAGTGGGTGACCACTACAGGAGGTGGTACTGCTGCTTTTCCGGTTCAGTGGAAGAACACAGCGTTTTGTTCTGTCCGACCGTTGACAGGGAGAGGAAGTAGGCCACCTTTAAAGAAGGGACGTTTTTGTCAAGCACATGGTGGTGGGAGTGGTGAAAAGGGCATGTGTTTGAAAGTCTGATGAGTTTTGCAAAGTTTAGGCTGAATTTGAAAATAAAGTTAATTTTATCATTTTGAATAGGTGTGTCTGTAGGGAACAGAAGGAAAACATGGCTGACAGGCTAGGGGCTCAACGAGAAAAATTATGTGACCATCTTTTTACAATGTAGTTTAGCCAAAGCAAAGCACCCCAACCGTCAAGTAGTGATTGAATTGTTTGTTGTGTTGCTTGATAATGAATGCTGGCATGTTAGTGGAATGACAGTGTGTTTTGGTCCACTTTAATTATGTCCAAATTACAGAGCAAATATTCATTGTCAATTCCTCACCTTGATAGTAATCTAGTGGCCAAACGAAACTGTAATCCATGATTTTAACAGCTATAACAAACTTCGGCTAACATTAGTCACAGCTATTATTGACAGTAAGCCATGTGAACGTGTGAGCTTTCTTAAGTGATATCACACTAAAAAGAGAGTTGATTTTGGAGAAGCACATCTGCCCCAATTAAAGCATAACAGAGTGTCCAGAAACACTTCCGCACACACACACACACACACACACACACACACACACACACACACACACACACACACAC
>JACXGJ010004702.1:0-21035 GCA_016801105.1 Esox niger
AATCAGCTTAACTCCGACGATCTGTAAACCAGTGGCTATTACTGAAGTTTTTATTGGACGTTTTTTACCGTTTTTCCCGGTCCGTCTATGCAGTTATGAATGGTTTTGACAATCTGGACTGTGCACTGCATTGCCTACACGTAAAGCAATTACTATTGCTGTGGTAAAGTTGTATCATTGTGTAAATGTGTCGAATCATTATGGCAGTCTTGATTTTTTTTGTTTTCCAAAATGTTTTTTCCTAGAATAAAGTTGGACACCCCACTCAGGCTTGAAGTATTAGGCACATAGCGTTTGGGTTACTAGCCCTAGGCCGCCATACTTGCCAGCTAGTTGCCCTTCTTTAGTTCTACAAACACAGCAAACGAGTAACACAGCAGGTAATTGTGATATTGCTTTAACTGGTAGTCTATTTTGGATACGTGTCTAATATCAAATAAAATGTTACAGAAATAGTGCCATTGCTTCGCCTTCAATAAAGACATCAAAGTGTTCAACGGAAAACTTAGCTTACTGCTGTCACTCAAGTGCATGCATGCGCTCTGAAGGTTGTCTGTCGTAAGAGCTTAACCACTGGACACTAATTGGTAATGTGTGTGGTTTACAACGAGTAATGTTTTTGCTACGGTTATTTTTTCAAAAGACAGATGTTCTACTATTTCTACTCTTTGTTTGATTCTCTGTCTCTCTATGGATTTATCTATATTCCTTTCTCTTTATTTCTCTCTCACATACACACGCCTTTCCCAGTTATCACTTGCATTCATGATTGATTAAGCCTGTGATCTAGTTTCAAGTGGATTGTTTGTTGACAGGCTAACAATTGGATTGCAACCTTTGACAGATGATTTGTTTTGTAAATTTGAAGGTCACTTTAGTTTTCAACCGAGTCTATAGGGTTTCGGAGACTGGTTGTTTGACTGAAATGGTGTGATTTATTGTCTGTGATGCGGTCAATCTGCCCGGTTTAGAGGTACTGTAAAGTGATGCTCTGCCACACCACATGACATGTTATCCTGCAGCGGTGGTGTGACTCATGTATTTTGCTAAACAGACCATCAGATGTTCTCATGCAGTCATGATGTGGTAAATAAATCATGATGCAAGGTAATCCCCTGTTGTGATTGTGATATTATCCTTTACTCTATTACAATGTGCTCTTCTAAAAACTGTGCATGTAATAATTAATAGACAACAAATGTGAAATCATTATCTTCAAAGCGAGTATATAAACATCCCAAAGCAAATGTTTAAAAATGTTGCCCATACAGTGGTGTTCAGAATGGCATAGACAAGAGAAAGGGGTAGTGAGTAGTATGGCTTTTGTATTTGTAGGTTTTCAGAGGGTCCTGGCTGTAGGAGGCGTTGCGTAGAAGCATGGTCAGATGAAGAGGTAGTATAATGTTGTAGTCTTGTTTTGCTTGTTGTGTGCATTGGCACCACAGTAGCTGAGACTGGGAAAGGTCCTGAGACAGGTTTCCTGAACAATCTTACAGGCACTATGCAGAGGTTTGTTATTTTATGGTGCAAATGGTGCATGTTTTGGTATATAATCTGTCTTCTGCATTTTGCAAAGAACATCCCCACAGCATCCATGAGATCAAATCCAGTGTGTCTCATAATAGAAGCAAAATAAAAAATGTGGTACTCATTTTGTATGTGTTACTGGAAACTATGCACCAAACAGGATTCTGAAGAGTGCCTGAAACAGAGGTTTCTTACAGAGTTTTTGTGTTCGCTTTTCTTTCACTGTGTTCTTTGCATTCCATGTCCTGTGTTCTATGAAAAACCAATGGATTCCGTTTACTTCCTTAATGCCAAATGTTTGAACTTGCATTATTTTGCAGAGTTTGTTAGAGGCATGCTCGTTTTATTCTTAATTTCATTATTCCATATATCCCAACACAAGGGGATTGTCCATGGCTTGTAACACAGCCCAGAGGCAATTGCCTCAAATGGTGGCAAATATTGCTTACATTTTCCCAATTCTTGTCTGCAGCAAGCCACCTATGAAATATTAAAGCTTTCTTATGGGCCCTTGTATTTCCACATTCATCTCTTCATAGTACATAACTGTGTAGTCATGGCCTTGTAAACATACTGTTTATCTTGAGTCTGGTAGTCAGAAACAAAACTCATTGAATCTTTATTGATTCAGCTAGTTTAACTTAAGTATTTCTGAATAGTAGTGTATAGGGAATCTGATTCTGATTGTTGTTCCATTTCCATCTTTACTGCTGTCATTGTAGAGTGACTTCATGGAAAATCGCAAACACAGTGTGTTCCAAATGAGTAGACTGACACTGTGATTTGGACATAGCTGCAAAATGTGAAATACAAAACAAAGATTTTTCCATTCTAGATATACAGTGTGTCTTGAAGATATTTATATTGAAAGACCTTTATAGAACATGGCATGCATTATTACAACTGCTGTATTAATAGTTTGCTTGTTCGGTGGGATGGCTTAACCTGCTGCACTCCTTTTTAAGCCAATAAGCCACTGTATCAATGTAGAAATGTTGGACTCATGAGGCTTAAATCTCCATTCCGATAGTGAGGTTATCTCTTATTTATTTAATATCTAAACCGATCCTAATCTTAATAGTGATTAAGAAATGGTCCATTTAAAAGTGGCCAATAAATACACATCCAATGCAAACACCTTATTTCATTTCTAGTGTCAATTAACACACATCTGTTATAGAACCAGCATTGATTAAGTAATGCATGTGACTATAATCACTTAAAATTTGAACTCCAACTTCAGTTCATGGAAAAACCTGGTGCCCAAAGCAAACGCTGACAACGTTGTGGATCATCCACTCATTTTGTGCTTTAACAGACTTGAAAAGCAACCATCAGCAAAACCAGTCTAATACTTTCAGAGAATTGAGATATGGTCTTTGAGAATAATGTTTTTTCAGTCTAACAGCTAGTTCTCTTGTTTTTTCCCCTTTCGATCAGCAAATTGTTTATTAATTACAAGTGGTAGTGTACTGGCCTTCCTTAATGTTGTCGAAGTATTAATAATTATAGTATCAGATTCTGAAAAAGTGCACATTCTATTTCTTGTGGTCTTTGGGATGGAATGATTTGCCTAGCTTCTCTAACATGGCTGTGGTTCCAGTCAATTAAAATGAGATAGATAGGCCAACCATGAAGTGCATCAGATGGGCAAGAAGGTTACGAGTTAGGATTGCACCTTTTTGCTCAGCCCCTTGATTCCACATTGAGCTAAACATCTAGAGGATTGGGTAATGTATGGTGAAATCCCCTGGGCTGGAGTACGGTACACATCCACTCCAAGTATATGGGGTGTATAGTACGTTTAATACTCCTTACTGCATCCCAACATCCCACAATGCACCACAAGAGCTACAATTCACTTAAACACAGCACACCAACACAGCACACCAACACAGCACATCAACACAGCACATCAATGTAGATGCAATAGATGATGCCACATGTACTGTGATAAGAGAGCTGTAAAAGCCAGCAGCAACTTCCTCCAAGAGTCAGTGAGTCATTTGTAACCCATGTGATTGCCAGCGCTTCACTCTAGTGTCATAATGGGTAGAGTGCCAACTGTGTTCTCGCCCAGTGTTACTGTTACTGCTGTGCCTGGCTTCTTCTGCTAGTGGGTTTACAGTATGTCAGTCTTCTGCCACCACAATATCACGCGCTAGTTATCATAAGACATAACGCCATATAACCAAGGTCCCTTGATTCCTCCAACATAGGTCCAGCTTCTGGTGTTTCTGGGCATTTATGTTGAAAAGGACTTATGAGCGCCAACATGTAAAGAATGTCAAATCCAACTATATTTTGGAAGCATTAAGGCAAACATTTTCACAATGAATAAAACATATTCATGCATTTCAATATTGTACCAATCAGGGACATGATGTCATGTAATTCCGTTATCAGATGTTGATTCAGACTGTTGTTCAATAACTGAGTCAAGGTGATTTATCACAGCATTTCAAAATCATGGTCATGTTAAAAATGGTGATTGGAAAGGAGATTATATATACATTTTAAAGTAAAAACAGGAGGCATAGTGTTACTTTGTTCCTGTCAAATATTCTTTGTAAAGAAACAATGTGGTGTTGATGTTGTGTGTTGATGCAAACAAACATAAGTTCCCTTAACTAAATACCCAATACATGTTTCACTATCATATGCTGTCAAGACCAATCTCCCATATCCCATTTATGGAGACCATCAACTCACCATAAGGATGGAAACTGGTTCAGAATGGCATTTCATTATTTAAGTTGCTGATTGTGTTTAGTGCCACAATATTTCAGACATTTACAGCTTGGCATGGAAGCCATAACAGAGGGGACAGACCGAGAAATCAAATCTTTTATTTCCACATCTGTTTTGTCTTTTTGATCATTTTAGTGAGAATCACTCGGCTCAGGTTCGTTATTCCTCTGTTGGTCTAGTTGCTTGTTACAATACTAGCATAGTAATCTTTACTATACAGTGGCTCTCAAAAGTATTCACCCTTTTGGTCTTTTTCACACTCTTGTATTACAACATGAAATCAAAATTCATTTAATATACAAAACAGAAAATTATTGAATTCACCCCTTTATTCAATATTTGGTAGACAGCAATATAGCCATATAGTCAGCATTGAACATTAGGACATTAGGCATATTTTCCCCATTTGTCTTTGCAAAGTTGCTGAAGCCACATGAAGTTGGATGGAGACCATTTGGTGGACAGCAATTTTCAACGCTCCTCAAAGAATTGCGCTTTGACTGGGCCACTCCAACTTTTAGTTTTTAGGCCACTCCAGCGTGGCTTTCGCTGTGTGTTCGGGGTCATTGTCCTTGTGGAACTTGAATTTTCTCCCAAGAGCCAGGTCTCTTGCTGACTGCAGTAAGTTTTCTTCCTGAATTTCGCTGTACTTTTCTGCATCCGTTTTGTTCTCATTTCCCCAGATTTGCCGGTCTGCCAAACATAGTTCTGAAGCCAAAAAGCTTTATTTTAGTCTCACCACACCATAAAATCATTTATGCAATCAATTATTTTCTGTTGATTATTAATAAATTCCGAAGACTTTGTAGATTTTTCACTTTGACTTTCAGCTTTTTTTGTGTTGATTAGTGTCAAAAACTCCATCCGATCCCTTTTGATTTCATGTTGTAACTTGATAAAATATGTAAAGGTCCAAGGGGAGTGAAAGCGTTTAAAAGGCACTGTTTGTTACACTGAAAGTATCTTAATATTGTTTTCTCTGGTTGGCTGTACCTGCACGTAGCTTGTTCACAGTCTTATTTTTCTATCAACTGACAGTTTGCAGTTTTCAACATGTTTCCATGACACATATGTTGATTTCTCATGGCTGTCTCATCCCTCCGAAGCATGCAAAAGTAAAAAATCTAATCACAGTGTTGATTTGCAAAATGTAGCTAATAAGAACCACAGTACATAACAAATCGTCACTTATGTAACCTGATAATATTGTACTATGAGCTACATTCTTTATTTCAACATGCCCACCATCTACTGACCGATCAACACAAATGTGCATTATGTTTCTCTGACCTCACTAGATGGCTGGATACCCAGAACGTCGGGTGCAGGACCATGTTGCACTGCTTGCTTGTGCGATAGAACCCTGTGCTCAGCGTGGTAAAGAACATCGCATTTCATGAAAATATTCTGTTTCTCTGTGGCAGCGCATCACACTTTATCAGTGGCGGAGCGCTGCTCTGATTACAATAAGAGGGAAACAGTTGTGAAACAGTGAAAGTGTGTGTGTGTGTGTGTGTGTGTGTGTGTGTGTGTGTGTGTGTGTGTGTGTGTGTGTGCATGCAATGCATTAAGATGTCATCGAGGGCACCAGGGATATCATTAATGTCCTGCTCACTCATGGCAACGTGATGGGATTGGGGTGAGTGCTGGACAGAAGGAATTATGCCTAACCTCAATAACTAAGTGCTTCATGGGCCTTTATTGCATTGTGGTGCTTTAAAACATTGTGGTGGAAAAACACAAATTAATTGAACTTATAGGAGAGTAATTAAATTAACATCCAGCATTGAGCTTAATCCAAATCCAGACTTACTCTGGTTGCCCAGCAAATGGTTCCCTTCATTCCTACATAATGCTCTTCTTTCGACTGGAGCCTTGTTGGCCCAGGTCAAGAATGTCCTCTCTCTCACTCTTGGAGTTACTGTAAACCCTGCTGCAGTCCTCTCACTCTTGGAGTTTCTGTAAACCCTGCTGCAGTCCTCTCTCTCACTCTTGGAGTTAATGTAAACTCTGCTGCAGTCCTCTCTCTCACTCTTGGAGTTTCTGTAAACCCTGCTGCAGTCCTCTCTCTCACTCTTGGAGTTTCTGTAAACCCTGCTGCGGTCCTCTCACTCTTGGAGTTTCTGTAAACACTGCTGTGGTCCTCTCTCTCACTCTTGGAGTTTCTGTAAACCTTGCTGCGGTCCTCTCTCTCACTCTTGGAGTTTCTGTAAACAATGCTGCGATCCCCTCTCACTCCTCGAGGTTCTGTATACATTGCTCTCACTTTTGTCTCACTGCTGTTGTTCTATTCATTAGGTGTAGGTCAATATTGTGTAGTCCTCCTCCATTCTTCTATGTTCATCTGCTAAGATAATTATGCAATCTGCATTGTTTGTTTTGACTAAAGTGATGTTTGGAATGTTTGTTTGATATGTCTTGATTCTGGGGATATGAGTCTGATGATGTTTTATAAGGTT
Source organism: Esox niger (assembly GCA_016801105.1). Classification (NCBI taxonomy): domain Eukaryota; kingdom Metazoa; phylum Chordata; class Actinopteri; order Esociformes; family Esocidae; genus Esox; species Esox niger. The sequence goes on from JACXGJ010004702.1 coordinate 6,738, forward strand.
TTTGGTCTGGTTTAATCATGTTCTATGTGTGGATTTTTTTGTTCATGTTAGGCTATCAATAGACCGTTAGCTCTGTGGCTATATATCAGCTTTTTTATTCCACGACCATCTGAGAAAGGGCTGTTTTCTTCTTGCATTTGTTTGAAGAGGACCAGTGGAGTTTTGATTATTTAGAGCTCTTCTTCAGGCAATGCTACAGTGAGTTACCAACAGAGAAGAAGGTAACAGGTTTGGCAGTACTGTCAGTAACACTGGGACTTTAGTCTGAGGGAATAGAACAGAGAACGCTTTTAACTTCTGTACCATACAGAGGATAGATTATGATCATTCCTCGGAAAACGTCAAGGCTAAAATAGGCATTCATAGCCTAAAGTGGATATTAATGCATATCTATAAAATTGCTTCTGTCCACTGGTTTGGGGAGATATCTGGCCCTTGGTTTTACTATGTATGAGGCTTTAGGAAGATCTGGGTATGGTGTGGCTAGCTGGGTCTGATATAAATAGCAATATAATTTCGCATGTATTTATTTTTTACAAGCTGCACCTTAGGTCAAGATGATCCACAGGTTGATATGATGAGATGTTGGTTTCATTGTGCATGTAGGCATTTCATATATTTCAATCAGTGACGCTGACAGGGGGGGACAACCGGTAACGTTGTCCTGGCCCAGGCCTCAGGGGGGCCCATTTGGTTGGCTTAAATATAATTATTTTTTAGTCAGTCAATCTTGGTATTTTGTACTACCTAGCTAAAACATAAAACATAAAACAATAAATGTTTATGACCTGTTTTATGAACAGTAACATCATTGCTATTAATAAATCTTTTGGGATTCATGTCGGCATCTTTGATTTCAATGAAAGGGAAAATAATTGTATGTTCCGTGTCATTCATTCCTCATGGATCTGAATAATTAATGCATGACCATTCATTCAAGAATTCAGTCTTACTCTTTTACTTTGAACATTTCGCTTCTATCTTAGTTTCTATCATCAAGGCTTTAATTTGAAAGGAAAAGTTGTTAAGTGATAATCAAATCCTGAAACAGAATATATTTTTTAATTAATCATAAAGGACGGTGACCATAATGTATCCTCTCTCATACAGTCAAATAGAAATAACTGTAATATGTCATTGTATGTCTTGGTTGAATATACAGCTCCGGAAAAAATTAAGAGACCACTGCACCTTTTTCTTTCATTTTCAAAAAAGTTGAAAAGGAGGGTTTTGAGTGAGGAACAGAAGCGTTAAAATTAAGACACCACTGCAAATTGAATGCTTGTGTTCCTCACTCAAGTTTCCTTTTCAACTTTTTTAGCAAGCTAAGAAAAGGTGCAGTAGTCTCTTAATCTTTGCCGGATCACGTAAGCGGTCTCCTACTGAGTGAGTGACTGACTGACTGAGTTCCCCTTGTTAAAAAGCGCAGTGGTTAATGAAGCGAACCTGCAAACCACAGGTCCCGTGTTCAGATCTCCTCACAGGCAAAGCGAAGTATGCATTATGAATTATTCCATATTAACGTGAACTTTGATGGCTAAAACAAAATGTCTACATTATAGTAAGTCTGAAATAACTGTTTACGGTTATATTGCTACTGTTTCTGGTGGATTTTGAAAGTATGCATCCGTGCATCCGTTTTGGGTCAGGATAGACAGATTTGCTGGCTACAACATACAGTAGTTATGTTATAGTAAGCCTTAACTAAAACTGTATACGCTTGTATTGTCACTCTTTCTGGCATGGAAAAAGTTCTTCTTCAGTCTCGCTAGAAATTGCTCAAGTCTTATGAATATTCCAAGGAAGTAAGTAGATATTCGTAAGCCTATTACTGGCTAATAAGCTGTTAAAATGGCCAGTGGCAAATGCCTTAGAGTTCATAGACGCTATGATGGAGGTAAATTTATTAAGAAACGTTAGTCAGTTGAACACGATGCTCAATGTTGTCTAGCGACTACTGGAACATGTAATGCAGTGGCGTAGTGGTTAAAGACAGTGCCTCTCACATGGAAGACCTATGTTCTATTCTATTCAGAGCAATGACATTTCTTAATATTATTTGTGGGCCCCAATACAACTACATTATACAGTATTGTGACTATTTCTGGTATATTCCACGATTCTCTCTTCTTTTCACTTGATGAAAGGGTTAGTTCTCGTCACTTGAAAGCAAAAAGGACATTGTTATGCAATGTATGGTTTAAGGATATGTATGTTACACTGATCTAGACTATCTATATATGGTTGAAGGATATATATGTTACAACGATCTACACTAGCTATATATGGTTTGTGTTTGGACTCCACTGACCACTCAGCTGGAGGTCAGCTCATCAATTTCTCAATATTGAGAGATTTAATATAATACACAAAAGACCTTTAACGTGATTTATAAGACACTTTCCATGGTTAGGATTTAGTCTGTACTGGCAAACATAAAGAAAGCTTTTTCTGCTGTAGATGAGGGTAGAGAAATTTCATTGATACCACAGCACAAAGACTTCTTTCAAACAATCGACACCGTGGTGCCTCGCTCTCCGCGTCTTTAATGGGGGTTTACACATTCACACTCCAAGATGGATGCGTCCAAATCTGGCTTTCTGTGCTCCTATATTTTTAGCTGCAGCCTACATGACAGTAATGAGATCCAATGTATATTTCAAGCCAGAAGTGTTGATATAATAAAACGGCATGCTCACCAGGGGGCCCATAAATGACTGTTAACATTGATATCTCCCGTCTCCCTTTTCCTCCTTCCTCCCACTCCCCAGCCCTCTCACAGGGAGAGGTAATATTCCAGTAATTATCTGCTGTGGCAGGATACTGCTATAAATCAGATCTCTCTCCTGCAGAACCTGGGCATGTCCAGCTGTTGATTCCCCTCAAATATATGTGTTGGACCCGCCTTTTCCTCATAGACCGTTGCCTTCCATCTTGAGTGAATGAGGCAGACAAATAAAAGCCAGGGTCATCTAATCTAATAGCCTATTACTGCCTGACAACTTGGTTTAAATTATGCTAATTAATCGCTTTCCCTGGTGGGTGTCTTGAATCCTGAGTGAACAAACAAACATACAAACAATTCCATGGCATCAACAGCACAAACTGTCATTCTGCAAATGTTTTTTGTTGTGTCAAATATGCTGTGTAAGTTCTTGAAAAGCTGGTTTAAATCAATGGATTTTGTTTGGCATACAGTACATTTCAAAGGGGAAAAGAATCAGCCCCAAAACAGCCTAGTCCAGCCTGGCATTGTTATAGAAGTGATTTGTTTTATTGATATTTCTGTATGTGACACTAGCAGGCCTTTGATGGGGAATGGGCGTGTTTACGACTGTGTGTGATTGTTGGTCATTAGGACCATGGCTCTGTGTATAACGATCCAAACTTTGTGGGGCAAGTGCTTTGCATTAACACTGGGGTCAAGTGTTTTGTTCAAGACTTTTCCATATTTGTTCATTTATTTTGCTGAAGTATTATTTTTAATCTGAGCATTACTGGCTGTTATATTTCACTTACATTGTACCGTTTCTGACAAATGCAGAGATAAGATACAACCTTTAGTGGTGTGGGCGCTTTAGTTTTTTTTGTTTTTGTTTTTATGTGACAAACTCATTGACTCAAGCAGTAAGTGAAATTCCTGTATTTTGTCACAATCATTTGTCTGTGTTGTCTAAGAAGAGAGATTTTTCTCCCTTCAAATTATGAAGTTTAGACTTTAGACATTTCCTTAAATGTATTGCTACACCCCATCAATCTTTTTCTGAGCTCGACTTGTCAAAACTAAATTGTGCCTTGTGATGCCGTGACTTTACTAAATGGAGCCATCTGTATAGTCAGAGCAGCTCAAAGCAGCAGTGTGATTGAATAAGTGCGGGAAAGCAGAGAGAGGTTCTTGGGAAAGGGTGTTTGCCTTTTCCCTGCCCCACCCTAGTCAGGGAGCCTGGTAGTGGAAACTCCTCCTGAGAACATTTGGGATTGATTTAGACCACCAGCCGCTCCCTCTCTGGGTGTCTCCACCCTGGTTCCCCGTATTTCTGATTGGGTCCAGATTGAAAGTATGTCAAACAGATACAAACAGTACAAAGCACACTGACACCTCCAGAAAGTTATTGATAGGCTGATTAAGTGCGGGTTCATGAGTGTGTTGGGAATCCGTGGGGAGGTAATGTGCACGGGAGGTGATGCGCGCGTGGGGCTCGTGCGCTGTGGGCCAGGCGCGTGGGGCTGATGCGCTGTGGGCCAGGCGCGTGGGGCTGATGCGCTGTTGGCCAGGCGCGTGGGGCTGATGCGCTGTTGGCCAGGCGCGTGGGGCTGATGCGCTGTGGGCCAGGCGCGTGGGGCTCATGCGCTGTGGGCCAGGCGCGTGGGGCTCATGCGCTGTGGGCCAGGCGCGTGGGGCTCATGCGCTGTGGGCCAGGCGCGTGGGGCTCATGCGCTGTGGGCCAGGCGCGTGGGGCTCATGCGCTGTGGGCCAGGCGTCTAGGGGTCAGGCGTGGGATAGAAAATCAGGATACAGGTGCCCTCTGCAAAAACAAACTGCAGAGGGCACCTGTAATGCGATAGAATGTGCTTAAGTGTTTATTTTCTTAGTCTTCTCTGTGCCTTTGCTTGCAGCTTCTGTAGGCCCCTCGTTAGAAAAGTACCACTTGTATCTCTTGCTCTGTAAATTGTTAGTATTCCTTGGCACTTTCTGTAGCTGGCTTCAAATCTGAATCACATTCAGCTGACAACACCAAATACTCTAAAAGATTTCACTATGTCTACCTCCTGAATTACATCCCCTTTAATGTGATATTTTTGCCTATTGTTCAGTACATAGGGAATGTAGTGCCATTTGAAACAGATTCTGCAGGATGGGAGTGGTGATACAGCACCTTGCATCGGTATGTTTCCTACATTAGTTGAATAGACTCTGTCCAATGGGATTGATATACATGTGGGGAGAACAAGTATTTGATACACTGCTAATTTTGCAGGTTTTCCTACTTACAAAGCACGTAGAGCTCCAGAAAATCACATTGTATGATTTTTAAATAATTAATTAACATTTTATTGCATGACAAGTATTTTATCACCTACCAACCAGTAAGAATTCCAGCTCTCACAGACATGTTAGTTTTTCTTTATGAAACCCCCCTGTTCTCCACTCATTACCTGTATTAACTGCAACTGTTTGAGCTTGTTACCTGTATAAAAGACACCTGTCCACACACTCAATCAGACTCCAACCTCTCTACAATGGCCAAGACCAGAGAGCTGTTTAAGGACATCAGGGATAACATTGTAGATTTGCACAAGGCTGGGATGGGCTACAGGACAATAGGCAAGCAGCTTGGTGAGAAGGCAACAACTGTTGGCGCAATTATTCGACAATGGAAGAAGTTCAAGATGATGGTCAATCTCCCTCGGTCATGGGGCATCAATGATCATGAGGAAGGTAAGGGATCAGCCCAGAACTACACGGCAGGACCTGGACAATGACCTGAAGAGAGGTAGGACCACAGTCTCAAAGAAAACCATTAGTAACACACTACGCCGTCATGGATTAAAATCCTGCAGCGCATTCAAGGTCCCCCTGCTCAAGCCAGCGCATGTCCAGGCCCATCTGAAGTTTGCCAATGACCATCTGGATGTTTCAGAGGAGGAATGGGAGAAGGTCATGTGGTCAGATGAGACTAAAATAGAGCTTTTTGGTCTAAACTCCACTCGCCGTGTTTGGAGGAAGAAGGACGAGTACAACCCCAAGAACACCACCCCAACCGTGAAGCATGGTGGTGGAAACATCATTCTTTGGGGATGCTTATCTGCAAATGGGACAGGACGACTGCACCGTACTGAGGGGAGGATGGATGGGGCCATGTATCGCGAGATCGTGGCCAACAACCTCCTTCCCTCAGTAAGAGCATTGAAGATGGGTCGTGGCTGGGTCTTCCCGCATGACAACGACCCAAAACACACAGCCAGGCCAACTAAGGAGTGGCCTAGCCAGTCTCCAGACCTGAACCCAATAGAAAAGCTTTGGAGGGAGCTGAAAGTCCTTATTGCTTAGGGACAGCCCCAAAACCTGAAGGATCTGGAGAAGGTCTGTATGGAGAAGTGGTCCAAAATCCCTGCTGCAGTTTGTGCAAACCTGGTCAAGAACTACAGGACATGAATGATCTCTGTAATTGCAAACAAAGGTTTCTGTACCAAATATTAAATTCTGCTTTTCTGATGTATCAAATAGTTATGTCATGCAATAAAATGCTAAATAATTAATTAAAAATCAAACATGTGATTTTCTGGATTTTAGTTGGAGATTTCGCCTCTCACAGTTGAAGTATACCTATGATAAAAATGACAGGCCTCTACATGCTTTGTAAGTAGGAAAACCTACAAAATCAGCAGTGTATCAAATACCTGTTCCCACTGTATGTAAATAGACTGGTTTGACTGAGGAGACCTGAGTTAAAGGAACTCTCTTGCATCTTAACTAAAGTGCCTTCTGGTTAATGATCATACTTTTTAGTTTTTTTTTCAGTTATAGTTTTCTTATCATCTGGACTCAGTTTACAGTGGACGAGTCTTTGGTAACCAGAAAAGTTTACTGTTGTACCCTGCAGTAGGTCACCCAATTGATTATTCTCAGCTGAACCAGGAAACAGCTAGTTGCATGTTGAGTGCTGCTGGGCTGCATGTCTAGTGGAACTGTAATCTAATCTAATTGGCTGCAGTTCTTTTGGTTTTTAGAGCCTGAATGATACTGTATTAACCCCAGTTACCAAATCCAAAATTGTTGTTTTAATTTCAGCTCCACTGTCAGTCACGATTTTTTAAATGCTTAACCTATAACTGTTTTTGTAGAGGTTGTTATCAGTCTTATTTGACAAGAATATTACTCTAATACTCTTGTTTTGGTAAAAACAAAGCTTAGTCTTTTATTTCCTTTGGGATAAATATTTTTCACCTTTGTCTGGGTGATGTCTGAACCTGTGCAGTTATCTGAACCCAAAGTTCTCTGAGCCTCATTGTTCTGTAACTTTGACAGTTGCCAAAAGTTGAAGGTATAGACCCGAAATGGCATACTGAGAGGGTGACCTACATGAACCATTGAGCATTTTTTTAGATGTTGTTTTAAGTGTAAGAGGAAAAAGAGATTAAATTGGAGGACTTGTATTGAGGAGAATTCTGAAATGTTTGCTTTTTGGTGATCTGCTGAGGGGTACGCCTAACCTGTGGGGACCACAAAAGGGAAGGTAAGTGCAGAAGCTTTAGGAGCAGGATATTTCCTGGAACTGCCCTCTACAAGATCATCAGCAGACTCCATCACTGTCCTCTACCAATTAATTTTGACCACCAGCCATGAGCTGACCCTCTCCATCTTTACAGCAGATGCAGTGTTCAAAGACATGTATTGGTTAATTATAGGTTATACTCATTGTCTTAGCATTAACATGACCAGTGGTTGAAAAAAGTTAGAATCTGGTTGTAGATTATTTTGTTAATAGAATGACAGACAAGCTTCTATGCCATGTTGTCATGAAGTAGTTAGCTATAAGGCATTACGATTGCAATTTTTCACTTTTGTTCAAACTGAACTTCAGGTCCCTTGTTGAACAGTGGCACAAAGATTTATGGAATATTAGATCCGCTTATGTCCAGCTACTACGCCCTCTGACCTGAATGATTCGTTCTATTCATTCTGTTTCTAGTGTTTGAAGTTTGCTGGAGAACTATAGTAATGTCCAAAGGATTTTAGGGATAGAATGTTCTGGAGAGAATAGTCCATCTGATCTGGGATAGGGTGTGTTGTGGTTGTCCATTTGCTGTGTACTATAATAGGCCATCGGGCCTGGCTATGTGGCTGGACTGGAACTGATATGTCAGTGTTCCAAGTGGCAGTCAGCCTCGACTTCCTATTTTGTTAGTGCTTTGGTGTCATAGCTGTAATGGGGTGTGTGACATCTGTCACTCTGTATACTGATACACCAGCTGCACCGCAAAGAAAAGCCTGTAGACTACTGACGCCTAAACATCAGAGAAATGCCACTAAATTGATGTGATTGATTTCAATGCATTTCTATTAGACTGAAAATTGTGTTGGTGAACAGAAAAGGAGACTACAACTAGATTGACATTAGCATTAGGCCTCAACCAGCCAGTGTTATTTATCTCTGGCTTCCAACCCATGTGTTCTCAGCAGTAGGTTAATTTCTAAAGTCCTGATTATACGCTGGGTTTATTAGTGAGTTCCAAAGCCAGTTCAACCCATTGAACGCTTTAAAAAACAGAATAGTTTTAGCATAGATTGGTTTTAGCAGATATTTTCCGGTCAGACGTCACTATCGAACCATGGCCCACACACACTTTAGCTCCTTAACAAGTGGCCTTTGTGTGCAGAATTTATCACAACTTTTATTCACTGGATTTGACTTTTCTTGCAATTGCACTGTATATTTCGTTTCAGCCAGATGTGAAGGTAAGACTGTAAATCAAGATATCTTAGCAATGCCTTCAGGTTGTATTGAGTAAAGCTACAGTATTTTGCTGTGTTACACCACTGCCATGTTTGTAAGTGTGTATCAAAAGACAAGCTTACACAACAGACTGAGTAAACACCCTTTGGGATGGCCAACATTTGTTCGGCATCCATCTCCGTTCCTTTAAATCAAAGATTGAGCCAAAGCACATTCCGCCAGTCCATTCTGCTTCTTATCACACTGTTCGCTCAAACAGGACATTAGCCGGAACATACGGGCTTGGAGAAGAATACTTTACATAGCAAGGGAACCCTGTCCGACATTTGTCCTAGCAACCTGGGCTGTGCTAAGCCTTTTCAGGGGAATCCCAGGCAAAGACCAAGACCAGGATATAGCCCTGTCCTCCATTATTCTATTTCCCTCCTGCTTTCTTGCTCTCGCTGTCTCTGCCACACACATTATTTCAACCCTCTATCTGTTCCTGTACATTCATGCAAGCATGTACAGGGTTGTACCTGGTATACTTGTGGTTTTGTTAATTATCCAGTTAACACGAACATTTTTGACGTAATTGAGCGTAATTTTGTCTACATTGTGTTTGAGGGGGATGCAAACATTTGGTACCATTTGTTTTTTCTTGATGCTCTGGTGTAAAAGAAAGCAGCTGTCCATTTTCTAGGATCATCTTTATGCCTTTGTACATTCAAGTAAAATTTCCTCCTGAATTTTATATCCTGTATTCAGTTTTGTGACAGGGCAATTATATTCAAAGACAGAATCCTCTGGTAAGAGTTCGTAGTTCAAAGCTTCTGTTATAGGTATGTCTGAAACTGTCAAGGTGGGGAGGAACTATCTTCCTTCAGTCCCTGGTAATGAAATATTGTAGGGTTGTGCAACTTATCTCCACCTAGGCCTGTCTGCTGTTCTTCATCTTTAAGCATATTTCATTGCTGTTCCTTAATACCTAGGGAATTACAAATTGAGATTGCACAGCTGAAAGTGTGTGCAGAATGTTTCGAAACAAAGTTTGTGTTACCCCTACTTTGTATTCATGCCAGAGTTGCCTAGCTAGCTAAAACGGTTCGATGGGAATTTTACTTCTGTCTTTACGGATGGCTTTGTGGTATTTAAAGTTTATGGCTGTCTCAAGTCAGGAGTTGCTGCTAATGCATTGCCAATGGCAGTCCTGAATCCTCAGAGCCAGGTCATGATGGAAAGACACTATGGCCTTTGAAATGGCAACAAATTCCTTATTTCCTGGTGTATTTCTTTCCCAGGGCTATGGTTAAAAGCCCCAACTTACCTTTCTCTCCCTTTCTCACCCCAACTTACCTTTCAAGAAATACATTATAGGGCATATACAAGCTGTTGTCATGCTACATGTTAATCTTTGGGTTTTTATATAATCTTTGGGTTTAATATAATAGATATTTCTTATGTAACTTGTGCACAGACAAGATCAAATCTTATTTTTGTTTTCATTTCAAATGTTTGGACCAATCTAGTTGCTAGTAGAGCATGTAATGCTTAAAACTGCCATCATCATCTTTATGAAATTATCATCTATATTTTTATGCAGACTAGCAAAAAAAAACAGTGGATTATGATGATTTGCTAGTGAAAAAACAAATATTCGCAACCTTACTTTTGTTTGCAGCATATCTAGCCAAATGCATCTCTGCTTTGTTTAGAAATCATGAACAGGTTGCTTTCATAACACACGTATGTGTTTGTCCTTTATTTGGAATTATTTTAAGATGGTTGTAGCATGGTTACTTTAACAGTTTAGTTCTACAACATGTGTATAATGGCTGAAAATGCAAAAAAATTCAGAAAATAAACCTAAGGAGTTTTGTTTGGAAGTGCATTTCCTAATTGAGCTGGCACCAAATCCCTGCCAAAATGACTTGGATTTGTGTCCTGGTCCCTCTGCTTTACTGAACTCAGCTGTGCTCCCTAAGGCAACTACAAACATCCGGCTTTTCACCATGAGTCCTCTCTGAATACTGCGGCACCATTGAGATCATCACAACTCGGTATGGAAAATGGTCTGGATGCAACTTTAGTACCTTACTGTAGGCCTAGTACATCACTGGGGCCAAGCTTTTACTTTTAACTTAAGTGCCATGCAGCATTATCAATGACCATACACAGTCAAGCCATGCGCTGTTCATGAAAGCTTTCTGTATCAACATGGGATCCCATACCAACAGCATCAGAGAGCTTCTATTTGCAAGCCATTAGAATGCATAGCGCTTGGAATTGGACTGAATGGGTTATTATGTGTTCTGCGGGAGATGCGTTTATTAGTGTGGTAGATGCATGTTTTAATTGTCATATAGTATGAACAAGGGATGGACCATTCAACACAATGCCAATGTACTGGTTTCCTTATGAGAGTGCAATCACAATATTCTGTTATACTAAAGTAAATCAATCAGTTATAATAATGACACCATGCTCATAACAATAGTATGAATAGGGTGCAAACATAAAGGAAGGTAACTAGTATTTACAGTAGGTAAGTCGGTTTAAATAGTGTTGTAACAATAGCTTTTTACATGCTGACAAGATATATTAACAATCAGGAACTAGTTCCAATGAGGAATCTGAAATTGCAGTTAGTGTATCTAAACAAATTGGATATGTGTTTTTGAGGTAGTGATTGGCTTTGGGAGCTGTATTGTTATGTCTAGTGGCCAGGTGGGACACAGTCTGAGCAGAGATCCCCCTCTTCAGTAGGGGGTCTTGGGGTGTAGAAAACTGGCAGTGGGGGTCACTGGCATGGCAGGAACCCCAGCAAGGGGACACATAGCAGAAGAGACCATGCTTCTATTGCACTCTTGCTCATCCTTCTTTCCATAGACCAATATTGGGTTCTTGGGATGCTTCTGATTTTCCATCCAAACCAATTTTTCGGTGATAGTTAAAGGGTTACTTCAAAACCTAATGATATTTACATAATGACTCGTAAGTCTTAAAATTTGACACAAAACGTGGGAAATTCATAAGTACTTGAGTATTTTGGAAATGTTTGTGCAATGCTGTATTAGAGGCAGTGTGATTGAGTGATTCAGCAAACTGAATCCAGAACGTGACATCATTGCATGAGACCAGTCATTGAGTTTTGCAATTTGTAATCCAGTCCACCTTCATTTTAGTTCCTACTTATTATCAGCTTCATTTGGATGTGCAAAACTGGAGACCTGCTGTCGTCCGTGCCATGCTGTAAAACTCACCAAAACACTCACAGAAAAATGTAAGCTCACAGGATCGGGCAGCTGAACAAAGCTAGGTTTAGGGTGAGGTATAGCACTGCGAGTATGTAAAGGTGTGTATGAAGAGACTACACGTCAATGCAATCTGACCAGCAAGTTAGTTTAAATCTCAGGCACTGAGAACCTTTTTTTATAAAAAAATATTTGAAACATTATCTTAAAACAATCTATTTTGGCCATTAATGCTTGTATTTATGCTAATATGACCCCTTTAAATGAACCAGTCTTGAGGATGAGCTGGTCATCAGTGGTCTACTCACATTCATATTTTTGGTATACACCCACACCATTCCTATACTGAAAAGCTGCTTTTTAAAATAGTTAGATAAAAAAAAAATATTATGTAATTTCTAATATAATCCGAAATGTAGAAATGTAGAAAGATTTATCATAAATTATATTATAACAGATAAATGTAAACTCTCTAATGAAACAATTAAACAGTAGCAGGAGAAATACCAATCATGAATGTGGGTAAAGTACAATCCTGCCTTTGTGACATTTTCAGTACAATTAAACTGGCTTGTTTTGTCATTAGTGTTTTAATGGCTGTTGCTTAGCTTGCCGTGTGGGAACACTGCGCGAGTTAGCCTTCGGGTTAGACGGAGCAGTCACACACCAGCACTGTTATGAACACAGGGAAATGTGTTCCTGCTGCCTCCTAGGCAGCTCTGTGTTAAAATGGAGGTCATGTCTTCCCTCTTTATGGTGTTTGTGGTCATGAGGGCGTAGCTGGTCTGCCTCAGAGTGATGTTATGAAGGAAAGCTTCCTTTTTCAACTGACATTCATCATGCCCATGTCTCTCTGTCTGTCGATCTGTCTGTCAGGGGTGGGGCTGGGGGACCGTTACCTTGCGGTTTGCTTAATGAAGCACAGTCAAAATGAATGAGGATATTGACTGGCCAGCCAACTCATGGATTATACAGGAGACATGAGCTATTTGCTTTTTGATATACTATTGGGTATTTAACCTGAAATATATGGCAATGTGATACCCATCAGACTCTGTAATCTCTTTAAATATTGCCTGTTATTTCCCTATTCACGTAAGGCACAAGCAAGACAATCAAGAGTCTGGTGAAGAATTTTGTAAAACAGTTCTGAAGAAAGTTTTATACCTGCTGGCTCTTTGTATCTACAAGACATTTCAGACTGCCAGTGTAACATGCTTTTATCATAAGTACATTTCAATCTGCCTTTGTTTTGTATTGTGGTTAAGGAGGGATGGATGTAGGGATTTAAATGAAATATTTGCCTACACTACTATCATGTCAACCATTCAAATGTACTAGTTCCATGTATCTGCCTCTTTGGTAAACATCACAAACATTTTCCTTTTCACATGGGAAATGGGGTAATCTAATGTGCAATACTTGATTTGCCAGAATTATTCGTTCATGACCTAAATTATATACATATAATCAATAATGCACTTCGTAAAATAATGCCCATGGGTCCAACTATTGTATCTGCAAAATAATTTGACAAGAATAGGTGAGCTGTTAGCTATGGCTTCTGTAGAAAAACTATTCATAAAATGATTAGTTTCAGTTAAGGAAAAAAACTGTCACATAAAATCGATGTTTAATCCAGATGTGTTTTCTATGAAGTGGACATTATGTTGCACACTGAAAAGTTTTCCTTCGTGTTAGTTGGTGCATGCTATTTTGCCCCAATTATGTGATCACACCATCCAACAAGTAATTTAGCCCAGTCAGAGATGGACAGTAATACTTGGCAGTTAGAATGAGTTCTAAGTCAGGGTCATAACATGGTGACATGGCTCCTGCTCAACCTTAGGCTCCCAACTGAGATAGGTTTGTACTTTGACAGACAGTCTAACCATAAGTCAGAGGAGTTTAGGGCCATTTTTTATTTGCTGTTATTCCCCTTTATTATGCAACAAAGGAGCTACTATGTTATGTCTGTATCTGACCTATATCCAGATCCCTGATCCAGCAGATAAGCATGTTTTGTAGGCCTAATTACTCAATAGTCTCCAGTCCTCTGTGGAAACCAAACCAGGGTTCAAATACTGTTTGAAATCTTGAAGTGCTCCTAGTGTTTGCATTAGGCGAAATGCAGTGCCACATGGTCAGGGTTTTCATTTTTATTACTCTACTTCTCAATGCAAGTTCAATCACACCCAGTTAAAGTATTTAAAATGTTTTCAAATAGTGTTGGAACCCAGGGCTGGTGGAAACCCAGACTCTGTGACTGCTATTAGGGCTCAGTGAGCCAGTGACAAGGGCTGCCATTCAAACACCTCCCTGGCTCATTCACAAGTGGCTCTTTAGATTGCCGGCTAAGTGGTGACTGAGTGAGGCCTATTTTTACTCTGTTTGTAACTGGAGCATGGCCACTCTCTCATTGAGGGTGGGAGATAGCCTAGCAGTTAGAACTACTGACCAGTAAAGGAACCGTTGTTGGATTGAATCCCAGAGCTGACTTGGTGAAAAACCTGTCGTTCTGTCCTCAAATCAGACCTTAATTGCCCCTTGAAGTTGCTCTTGAAAAAAAGATGAAGAACAACAAACAAAACATGTAATGTAGATGA
>JACXGJ010004702.1:21135-43685 GCA_016801105.1 Esox niger
TCCCTGTCTCTCTCGCTGCCCCGGTCCCTGTCTCTCTCGCTGCCCCGGTCCCTGTCTCTTTCACTGCCCCGGTCCCTGTGTTGATTTTTTCCTTAGACAATACTGTTGTAACACTCCCTTAAATGCTCCCATTGCCGTAGTGCATTCTTGAACTTGCATTAAAGCCAAAATCTGCCATTTCAACAGTCTGACCCTGACAAACAATTAAAGGAAATGACCCTAAAAAAGTAGGAAATATTTATTGTGGCTTTAAGCTACAATGGCAGAGCCTATGCACAGGGTTTTGAGGGAGGGAGGCAGGCTGGTTGAGCCATGGCAGATCATTAGTCCAAGTAGCTGCTAACAAAGCTGTCTGGAAGCCAGACTTTATCTCCACTACATATCCAGAGGACATTGTATTATCTCTCTTGGTGTACAATCTCAAGAGTTAACCTCAGAGTCTAGCCAGATTCTGTGTAAGCACTCATACTACTCTTTCCTTCTTACTCAAAAATTGTTCCAATCATACTTGGTTCAGAAGTCAATTGTTTGTGTGAATTAGAGGTTAAACTTTTGTTGAGCACTTTGTCATAAGGTCATGAGTTATAACAGAGTTGTGAACATGACTTAATAGCAGTCATAAACATTCATAGCAGCTGACACCACCTTGTTACAACAACATTATCATGACACAACACTTGATTTAGGTCAGCCAACTATTTGGCGAGTCACATTGTTAGCCAATTAGCTTACCCAAACAGTGTGGTGATCAAAGGGTGTAAAGCCAGTTACCTTAAGGACCTCCGCTGTCATGAGTGTAAATGTAGGGGTGTTATAACAGTGTAATGTAGGCCTTAAGGCAGATTGGATTCAGGTAAAGCATGCATATGAATGAAAGTGGATAGTCTACACTACAGTAGCATATAGTGATGTCTTGAAGTTGTTGCTATGCTCTCACTCAGTATTGACACAGTGTTGTCACTGCCTCTGGTGCGCTTCAGCACACTGACTCCCAGCCTGCAGCCCAAATGGCACTCTATTCCTTACAAAATGCACCTCTTATGACTGGGAACCTATAGGCCCTTGTTGCAGAAGTAGTGCACATTCGCTTCCCCTGTGGCCTAGCTCCACTGGGTACAAGTGAGACAGATGGAGTACTGCTTAGAGTGGGGAACGGACCCGTCAGATGACACCTGTGCATGCCAGGTGGGCTGCTCCTATCTGTCTCCACAGGCGGAGCACCACACCACACTCTCCCTGACTCAGCTCTTCCTCTGAAAGGCATACTGGGTAGGGGACTGGGAACTGAAGCAAAATGAATCACTGAGTCAAGGTGGAAGTCAAATCCATTAGCGAAGCAGGATTGGGTTAGAACTTGATGAATAGCTACAGCTGTAAATGTTCGATTCGGAATGCCCGGAGCTATGGCATGTACACACGGGGCTCCCACATGTATGCTTGACCTGGGATGCTAATAGACTTGACCCAGTAAGACATATTTTATAACACTGCTGCCGCTGTACAGCATACAGCATAGTGGCCACTGAAACTGCGTGTGAACATATTGGCCTCAGCCTATGGTGTTTACATTCCGTTCATGTACCAGACACTGTCATCCAGAGAGTCTTACAGTAGTGACTACATATATTTTCACACTGTCCCCCCATTGGAATCAAATCCACACCCCTAGCATTGCAAGCACCGTGTTCGTATCAAGTGGTTCAGATGGATCATAGGGGCTTCAAATGAAGAGCCGTGAGATGATGTGCACGGCACACACACACCAGAGTTGGTGACCCTGTCGCAGACTGGGAGTCAAGTCGCACTTAAGTCACCAATAAATTGACTTGTGACCTGTTCAAACTGGACTTGTAGTGATTGGACTGGTGCCTTGAAAGGTAAATTTAGAATAGCTAAAACTAAGGGGGAAAAAATGTCCTGGTCTGGTAGCTCAAGCGTTAAAGTGGAGTCCCCTAGGTAACGTTAAAAACAATGCATCTGTTCCATTTAAAATAGTCTTTGGCTGCAAAGATTTGTATACATTCAGTGAAAAGCCTAATGTTAGCTCAAGAATTGGGTCTGATTCAAATTTTTGCCAGCTAGTTAGTTACAGTAGCTAATAACTAGCTAACACAGACAACTTGGGAAGCTTTTTTTCCTTTCGAAAAAAAATCTAAAAGCAATGTTTTGAGTGAGGAACAGAAGCGTTCAATTTGCAGTGGTCTTGTAATTATTGCCCTGTATAAAGCTGTATAACCATGCAGAACACAAAGAGTTGTTCGCTCATGACTGGCCTATGTAAAATAGTCAGACAATTTGGCTAATGGCAGATAGCCTCAACATGATAATATTTCAAATGAAAATAAATGCATGTTTGCTATAATAAATTAAATGTTGCAAATCAGTATTGGTGTACTAGATTATCAACTGCTGATTTAAAATAACCCATAAAATAGTCATCCCCAAAAAGTTTAAAAGAATTGCACCTTAAGTTGAAAGGACTTGCTTTGGACTAGTAGACAATTACTATAACCTATAGGGCTTAAAAAGTTAAGACTCGGACTTGCATGCAGTGACTTGAGACTTGACTAGGACTTGCATGCAGTGACTTGAGACTTGACTAGGACTTGCATGCAGTGACTGAAAGACACGTGTATATTTGATTTGTGTGTATATATATATATATATATATATATATATATACAAGCATACATACATTTGGGTGCTCACGCAAACACACTCACACCTGCATGAGCACACACACAACCCACACAACATTCTGGTTATGAATCTATTCATTGTGGTCTTTGGCTGGAAAAACAGTGGCAGCTGGAGGAATCAGGGACCAGTAAGGTGGCACCTTATGCTGACAACTGAAAGGCAGCGGTTTGCTGAAACCTGACATCCTGTCTTACTGACTACCAGTACATAGCCTGGCTTTAACGCTTTTGCTTTCTGTTTACTCTCCTGCATCCCCCAAGTCTTCACTGATCTAAACTGGTTACAGTTAAAATTCGCTTAACATTAACATTATTTGGACCACTTTGCAGTGAATCTGATTTTAAAAAAAACATGCAGGTGTTTTAAGGCCACTTAACATGTAATGGCTCCCTTAACGCCCTCTAGGAGGCTGTTATGTTGCCCAGAGCCTAGTACACCATGACAGAAGCCACGAATCAACCAAAGTCTTTACTAAGTCTGGTACAAAGCCAGAGATGTCATCATGTGTATTCTCTGTTGGCATGTATAATGTGACTATGCCACCATATCAACTCTGCTGTGAAGTCAGCTTCCAGGCCGTCTGGGACTGAAATAGCAGATGTGACGTGTGTTGAAGTAAAAGTCACTGAAATAGTTGGTGTTGCTATGTCACGCTGTCTTCACTGAAATAATCTAGGTTGTAGAAGCCAAGAGTGAAATAAGTGTTGTGTTGTTTTGCAAATAACCCCACATGAGAGAAATGTTGTGTAAAAAAGTACTTTCTACCTATAATATGATTTTATGTTTGAAATCCAAAAGAAATGGACAGAACTAAGGTGTTACTTATAGAAGATATCATTCAATATTTTCCTCAGAACTCAATTAGCAATGTTAGTTCAGCCTAACCAAGTCTTCAGAGTTCATGCGGTTTCCAAAGTAACAATACCGTATTATCATTTGCAACTTTTTCCTAAGTTGTGCAATTGTATGACTATACTGAAAAGTAACTTGTACAAACTTGCCCAGAGGCTGTTCTGTGCTGGAGTGGTTAATGCGTGTGTGTCAGCACTTTAAGATACAGTACAGGTTGTATTCCCCATAAGGGACCAGTGTAGAAAAACACCACATCATATCTGCTAGTGGACTTTTCATCCATTCTGTTTCAAACATTTGTCTATTGTCTGCAGAAAATGCAGTCCATTTGCAGGGTCAGGTCAGGTTTGCTAAGGTAGACCCTGAAGGGCAGTGGTGAGCATTGACAGAGGGTCGGCAGTGGTGAGCGATGACAGAGGGTCGGCAGTGGTGAGCATAGTCACACACTCACTCTCCCCCCAAAAATAGGGCGTCCCACCCTCTGTCAGGGTCCCCATACACCAGAAGTTTTGTGTTTATGGAAAACAGAAAGACCCTGGCAGAAATACACCCTAATCTGCTACATGTTTTGAATGTCTACCAGGATACACTTCACTTCAACTCCTCCCTATTTACTGGATTTGTTGAAGAGTGTGGTTGAGAACATTTATGTATGTGCGCAATCTAGTCGTTTATCTGTAGAGAGTAAAACTGAGCCCTAGGTGCTATAAATGGGAGTGAACAGTGAAGGCAGTACAAGGTGATTGAACCAAAGGCCTTGTTTTTCCTGGTTAATCCCTGGGGGCTGGGGCTGTGCGGCAATGCTTGAATGTAAACAGCAGAAGGTGGAGCAACAGCTCCAGAGCTCTGCATATCATTGAGCCCACTTATTGTGTGTCTTTCCTCCCTTTTGTGTTGTCTCGCCAGTGATTCGCTGCCCAGGCAGCTGGTCCATAGGGTGACCCCCTTAACTGTGGACAGGAGAATAAAGGAATCAGAGTGGCTGCCTATGGGACTGTGTTAAAGGTCCATTAACCAAAATAATGGGGATTTGTGTTTGTGGGGGAGGCTATAACCACAGAAACAGGGTGTTCTTACCAATGTGGTTTTGTTCATCTCTCGGTTTATCTGTCTTTCCTCCTGATTAACAGACTCCAACTTTACACATTACAAGTTGAAATCATTAGTCCTCTGACTGGTCTGATGCCAACATCATTACAATGTCTGTATAGCACATATAATTATTCCCTTCACTAGCTGAGAAGGGCATTTAATACAACGTGTGCTAGCCGTTTCTACAGTTTTTTTTCACTCACAAGTTGGAAGCAGTTAAGAAACTGACATTTTGTCAGTAATTTTTCATGATTCAGATAAAGAAAAAAATTTGTAACGCTTTATATTTCATCCACAGCATGGTACCACACACTGTTCCCAGAGAACACAGCAAATTGGCCAGTATTGCCTTGAGCAATGTTTTAAGAGTTCTGCCAGGTTTTGTAAGGGCCACTACCTCAATGCATTTAAATTTGGATGATTGGTGCTGCAGCCAACACCTCTTCCAATTCTCTATGAAGTGAGTGGAACACTGTAATAAATAAACTGCACACGGCTTTGGAAGAGAAAACATTGGAACATTGGCCACACTATTTCCAAGTAATCCATTTTATGTAAAGTAATCATTTACATTACAAGCAAAAAAGATTACAATTGGATTACAGATACTTTTGAAAAAAATGCATGATTACTTCTTGGATTTCTTTTATATTAAAGAAGAATGTGTGTTCTAAATAGTTATGACTCATTGCAAGTTTTACATTTTTAAATGTTATTGTCTTAAAAGCATTGTGTGCTCCTCTCTCATCAGTTGCTTGATCAATCAGCATTGTGTGCACAGGTGGCCACGCTTAGAGAGATTTGTGACCGAAGCACTTGTTTAATTATCTCAGGTTTTGGCTGGTAAAAACTATGCCTACGTTAATGTTAGCCTAACCATTGTAAATGTGGTTTAGTAATCTACTACCAAAGCATATTTCTCAAAACTATAATACCGGGTGGCTATTTGATCTTTTTCCTATTTCAAGTAGGACTACTTTCAAGTTTAAACATTTGGAATTCCTCACAGAATTTGAGGAGGATAGGTGTGTTGATAAGCACTCGGCCCAGGGATAAACGGTCATGATTTCCAATTGATGCTGACTCCTTAACTGTGTACTCAGAAAAGTGAGATAATTGGTTAACATTGCTCATTACGTCAACATTAAGATAAGAATGCATGTGTTAATCCCTGTTTATTATTTAATTTTGCGTTGAGGAAATTATTCACGGTTGGCCCTATTAATTGTAGTTCTTTAAAACCGTCTGTAAAACATTTCTATGCCTGTGTTCACATTCAGCTTTTTACAGTGTTGGTGGTTTTGGGTCAAAGTAACCAATTGAAATCTCAGGCTGTTCCAACTTGCATGAATTTCATCACAGCAACTCGTAATATGACTCAGTAGTGTGTATGGCTCCCACGTGCCTGTACGCACTCCTGACTACGTCTGGGCATGCTCCTGATGAGACGACGGATTGTGTCCTGGGGGATCTCCTTCTAGATCTGGATCAGGGCACCAGTGAGCTCCTGGACAGCTCCCGTGTTGTTACTCGGCGGCGGCGGATGCACCAATACATAACGTCCCAGAGGTTATTAGTTGGATTCTGGTCTGGGGAACATGAGGGCCTGTCAATGGCATCAATGCCTTCGTCATCCAGGAACTGCCAACAAACACTGGCCACATGAGGCTGGGCATTGTCCTGCACCAGGATCTGACGATGGTTCTTAGGATTTAATCTAGGTACCTAACAGCAGTGAGGGTACCATTGGCTAGCATGTAGAGGTCTGTGTGACTCTCCAAGGATATGCCTCCCCACAGCGTCCCCCACAGCCTCTCCAGACTCTTTCACCTCTGTCACATGTACTCAGTGTGAACCTGCTCTCATCAGTGAAGAGAATGTGGTGCCAATGGCAGACCTGACAGTTTGAGCTGCACAGTGCTGGGCTGTGAGCAGAGGTCCCACAAGAGAACGTCAGGCCCTCATGCCACTCTGATGGATTCTGTTTCTGACCATTTGGTCAGAGACATGCACACCAGTAGACTGCATGAGCAATTGCCTGTGGCCACCACCTGCAGAACCATTACCTTTTTTGGGGTTGTCTTGCTGTTGGCTGTCCAGTGCACCTGTTGTCACTTTCATTTGCACCAAAACAAGTGACATTGATTCACAATCGCTTATGCTTCCTTAAATTGAAGTTTAATTGACTTGGTGTTATACTGTGATGATTACTTTGTGTGTGTGTGTGTGTGTGTGTGTGTGTGTGTGTGTGTGTGTGTGTGTGTGTGTGTGTGTGTATGCAAATGCAATACATTTCTTCACACGTTTGAGTCACAAAACCTCAAGTTGACAGGACATGGAAACTGTTATTCTGTAAGAGAGTCACATTAGCAGCTAATTAGCATTTCCTCATTTTGTGGCAAAATCTAGGTGAAGATATTTTCACGTAGTCCTGTTCATATTTAAACAGTTATCAGGATGGTGAGGTGGTTTTGGCCCACATGAAACACAAACCTATAAATCCTCTATGGAAGAAATGAATGGTGTAAGGACCAAAAACGCTGCTTTTCCAGTTATGGCACAAGGTTTTAATGGGATTCTGATTATATAATATTTCAGTCAATAGACACTCCAAGCAGGGGAGTAGATTAAGAGGGGGCAGCAGGGGTCGTGACAGCATCCATGGTAAAGAATGTACCATTTCACCAAAATGTTGCCATGTGGGCCGAACAGCTAGATATGTCAGTTCTAGCCACTCAGGAAGATACATTCAGAACTTTTCTCAAACTATGCAAGTCTGATGGAGTCACTTTAAATTTCACACACTGTGAGAGTTTTCTTAGCATATTTGTGAGGCTTTGTTTAAGTTTTGGCCGCCAGTGTTTAGTAGTGTCAGAGCCCGATTATTTGAAATAATCAATAATGGATTTAATCACTGAATGGTTTCCATTGATTGGCTTAATTTATGTTTGAAGTTGAGTACATGACAACAGTAGTGTATGAAATTGACGATGACATTTAAATGGGTTCCACAAATAGCTGTGTTGCCAGGCAACAGAGCCTTTGAATTCCAGGGGAAACAGCTGACTAGGTGGCTGCAGACTGCAGCTGGTGTCTCTGCACAAACTTTATGCTTTTTCTTCTATTTCCATTACTCCTACACTCACTGTATTGGAGTAGCCAGCCTCTACTGGTTCACCTACTACAAGTTCTAGTCTGTCTACTGTGGACTTGAGATGGCCTTATACTTTTGTAGATCCCTGAGAAGATTGTACAGTGTGTCGCTCAGACGTCAGTGGATAAAAAACATCAATCATTTAACAGCTTTAGAGAAAAGTGAGGTTACAGTTAAGTTGAATGTTTACACCGAATTGTCTTTATGGATGGTATCAGAGTTGGACTTGAACAGATTTTTCCGTAAACGTGTTTTCACAGGCCTGTGAAGAACGTGCTGAGGTATTGTTGTTCAGGAAGGACAGTACAGAGCCAAAGGGACAGGAGAGACAGATGGAGGAAGAAGTACACCACACTAAAGACAAACCAACTGGGAGGGCATAGCGGGCCTGGCTCAGAGTGTGTAACATGTTGTTAAATGGCCCTGTCAGACAGACTAAAATAGAATGTGTCCCTCTCTCTGAGACCTGCTTCTCTGAGCTGACCTGGAATCATTCTGCATATTCTGTTGAGCTTTATTTCCTCAAAACTAGCAGGAGGGACAACACTAAATTGTTAACACTATTCACTTCACAACTCATTGTGTCTTCTTTCTGCACAATTACAAAAATGTACTATTTTGGCTCATGGTGGTGGATGGATTGATTTAGTGGTGATGGGTATTGTGGTTCTATATGGCAGTGAATTATGCTCCCTTTATAGGCACGTGGGCCTTGCCGGTGGCCTCTGAACAAGCTCTATGCTGTGGCTCAAGCTAGAGTGGCGGAGACTGAAAATTGTAAGCAAAATACACAATGCCAGGGTTGCATAAGAATGATAATGGATATTTTGTATTCATAACATTTTGTGGGTTTTTAATAAAGACAACATTGTTCAGACATGCTTCCCCAGACATCTCTATATGTGTATTAGGTCAGTCATGTAATTTGGGAAGTTATTACTCAGGAAAACCAACTATGCATCAGAGCGTTTTACTGAGTGGTCACATGCATGTTAGCAGAAGGAAATGTGATAAAACAGCTCACTTGGATAGATTTTTCTTACCAGAAGTAAAGGATCTCTCTAAACGTCCTTCTGTTTCCTCAAATGTGGCTCACAGCGCATCTGATTGCATATAGCATGTGAAGGCTGAAGACAAGAGAGAGAAATGATGTTAGCCGCTAGCTGTTCAAGGGTTTTTCAATAAACCATGGCATTTTGGTAAAATACGTAACGTTATGAATGAGAATCACCAACAGCAAAAATACTGTTGAGCAATCAAAGACTGATTTCATATGAAATCTTTCAGACATTTCTTATGAAATTCCCTCTGTATGTCTCCAATGAGGACAAATGTTCATTTATAGTATGTGTCTGCAGTAAAGTGGCTGCCCTAAGCCCTGGAGAGATGGTTGGGTACGTCTTTGTCTGCTCTGCCAAAACCCCCAGTGAATATCCTGGCTGCCTGCTCTGCTTTCATTAAAACCATATCACCAGAGACATGTACTGTAGCTATCCATCCCTTACTGTTAATTTCATAATTTGATTCCCTGCACCTTGATGCATGTTTCATGTTCAGGTTGTGATAAATGCAGGTGGCTGTATATTTGAAGGATGGTATACTGGTGATGGTAATGCAGGCCTGGCCTCCCACGCCGGTATGAACTCAGCCCAGTGGCCCCACTCTCTCTCTTACCTGCGGGTAGGCAGTCATAGTTTCCACTGTGGGCTGAGGCAGGCAGCTAATACATGGCCCTGAACTCTGGCTCAATAGAGCCCCATTCATTCATGACTGAACTCCAAACCTGGAGGGAGGGGCGAGCCAGAGAGTGCTCAACTTAAATAGCTACAGGCTCTGCTTTGACTGTGTGATGAAAAGCTATAGACATAAAAACTGCTTTCTAACTCATGAACTGTTCGCATACGTTTTTTTTCTTCTCATTACTCAGAAATATGTATTACCACTATAGGTCATTTGCGCGCTCTTGGGGGATCTTGGTGAACTGCCTGAAAGAGTGATGCCATTGTGGCCAATTAAAATAACCAGTCTAGGCCTCCCAGGTGGTGAAGTGGTCAAATGCGCTCTTTCTTAGCACCAAGCTAACCTTCTCATGCTAGGTTTGAGCCTTGACTGGAGGCCTTGTTTGCAGGGATGTCCCAGTCTAATTCCACAGTAGTTACTCCCTTAGTTGGGTTCGGACAACAGACAATTGGATGTATTGAAATTGGGAAATGGAGATAAAGAGCATTAAAATTGGGGCAAATTATTTTAATACAAAATACCCAGCATGTATCATAGAAGTTTCATGAAAACACATTGATTTGAAACCTTCCTTCAGACTGTAGTTCGTCTGGTTTCCGACACAAGTTTTTTACAATGTTACATCGCTCCAAATGATTCCCAAAACACTCCCCAGAGGATATTCTGTTTTAGTTTCCGAACCACATTCATCCAATATTCACGGTTCTTGTATAAAGGTTTGAGCTCTGGTCAGAATGAATGCACTACACAGCAAATAAGGTGCCTTTTGGGATGGAGCCAAGCTGTATCAGTTTAACAGAGGAACAAATTGCCTTCATGCATTTTTTATGTTGGGCAAGTGCCTGTTGTACACCTTGTTTTATGGTTACTGTTAGAAGTAGATAGGGCGTTTGACACTAAACCAGTTAACAATTCTCAATCCCTATTTGTGTAATTAGGCAAAATAACTTCAGCTGGTACGGCTGAACATCAAGATTCACAAGAAAACTTTTTTTTTTTGCTGAAATGGTGACATTTACATGACATGTCATTTTGCTGATATTTTTATCTGGATCCACTTTATCTCAATTTAGTTATCTGCCAATGGCCTGTGATTATTTACAGTCAGACTGGGCCAGCTTTGGAGGTAGATGAAACCGATGTCCATTCAAAAGCTGGGCCTTAATAATAAAGTTGTGCCCTTTCAGACATAATGCCTGTAAAAAAAGCTCTGACTGCCAGATTAAAACTTATTTCAGTGGTCGAGCCGGTAGGCAGCCATCATGTTAAAATGGGTGAGGGGTGAGAATTTAATCTAATAGTAATTTCTCTACCCGAAGAATAGTGACATTACTTTTGCAGCGGCCATATTTTGTGTGAAGTCATAGTCAAATACTTTAACACTACAGCCAAGTTAAGACCTCTCCAACTTCATACTATTGTTTAGGCGGCTGGCTGTCTGTGCAGAAATCTACAGAAGTAATTGCTCAAATTGAGGAATGAATTTATTTTAACTGCCACAAAGACTTCACATGGTTTGCCAGACATTTGGATAATGGAAGTAAGTAATCATATAAAACATGCATAGTTGAATAATAGCTAATTCTTTCTTGGAGTCTCTTTTCGCTTAAACTTGTGTTAGTTGCCATGTCAGGTAGGGAGTGGACATTTTAGCTGGCTTGCTAATTTCTTTGGAAGTGGGTTTTGAAACTTGCCCTTTCTGGCCTGCTGCATCCAGTAATTTTCATAGTGATGACAGATAGATGCATGCATTTAATCTCCAACCAGTTGCTAGGAGTAGATTCATATCTATCCATGTTTAGCCTATAATTCCAATTTAAAAAGCCTCTTAATCTTTTGTTCTTCCTCACTTTAAATCGTGATGCACTAATACCACTTTTGTAGTGATACCGATTCTGAGTACTGATATTTATGTATCTGCTGATACCGAGGATTGAACTGATACTGCAATTTTTTGGTTTACATGAAAGGAGTGTCCTAATTCGATTGCATGACTGAATTGTTTGTCATTCAACATTTAATTAACAACATTATCAATATTTAATATTATGGAACAAAATCTTATTAAAATATGTTAAAATACTAATTCTTTAGTAATGTAGAATTTAATCAAAATTGGCACGTTTGGCTTGTTGTCATCCAGTCACATCTTGATTAAAGTGGTACTAGAACTCTTTGGCTTTTGGGAAATAGCCTATCTTGCCAATTGATTAAAAATGAAACTAAAAAGAAAGGCTTTACAACACCAAACAGGTGGGCTTGCTGTTTAGCTACGAATCTGAATGAAGTTCAAATCAGACAATTAGGAGTGATGTATTTTCAAATAGCCTGGTGTTAACTACCTGGCATTAACTATATTCAGTCAATGTTAGCCAACGTTAGCCAAATTAGCCAGCATTACATAACTAACGTATCTAGCGTTAGCTAGCAAGCCTATGATTTTCTGTCAGTGTCACCCCTTGAAATACTTGTTTAGCAAAATTTGCAACTTCTAGTTTTACTAGGGGGTTAATCAATGTTACGGTAAATCCAGACTGCAGCCATAATATTGGTTGTTATTGAGTTCACCAGGTATAGCCTGCATGTTTCTGGGCAGACCGTCATCTACAATTTACGACATGTTTATGCCCATTGTTATTACTATATGTCTTGTGGTATCAGCTTATTACATAAACTCGCTGTGGCCCATTGCCAATCCCATATTTTTTGCCAGTATCTGACAAAATGTTCGATGCTTGAATCGGATGGTGCATCCCTAATTGTAAGTATTTTAAGTAGTATTGGTGTGGTATGAGCTGAAGCAGGGCGAGGTGAAGCCAGGCCAATCATGCGCCCGGCTTCACCTCACCCTGAAATTATTATGCAAAATAGGATATGTCTATCTAGCGTTTTTTTTCTCATGTCATCAACCCCTAGAGACACATTTGTTGACTCAACTCTGGTGCGTGTGCAGTATTGAGAATGGTGGGGTGAAACACAGGTCAGCCTAATGATTCTCTTGACTGTTAATTTTCACATAGCTGTTTCATGGTTTGTTCTGCACCCTTGTTGTCATGGGATATGAGATGATGTTCAATCTCACTTTGTGTCCTGGTGTGGGAGATCTTTAGTCTTTAAAGTTGCTTAGCACTATAATTCGACAGATCAACTACATAAGATCTCACAGTAACATAAACTATTGCTGTACATCACTTTTAACCACTATCATAAGAAATAATCAAAAACATTTTAGGAATTTCCACACTGATTTTAGAAATACTGTGTCTTAGGCTTTCCCAAAATCTGTCATGAAAATTACACCCAATTCTTGTGTATTAGCTTAATACAGTAGTTTTACTGGAAAGAGCAGGTTCTATGGGTCAGAAACGATAATGGCAAGGAATACACTGCTTGCTGTTCATGATGGATGTTCCCGATGAAAGCCAATAAGGCAGGGTTGTTTATTAAGGGCATGAACAACTACTGAAAACCTGCTCTTAAGTCCCTGCAGCTTGTCCCGTTTGTTGCAGCCAAACAGGCTGTTGACAACTCTGTGGCTGCACCAAAGAACGTTTACCTGCTTTGAATGAATGAGGTGGCGTCTAACCACATTGAAAACGAATTACAACCGCCTATGTTGTGAAGAGGGAGAAATCATTCCAAGAAAGTCTGTGAATACGGATAGAGAAACCATACGGACATGGCTTGTCGACCGTAACGGTCATGTGAACTTCGCCTGCCTAAGCGCTTGCTAGCAGTAACAAACAAGAAGCCAGTCACCCAACCAGTGCCAGTAGGCCTACTGTATAGCGTTATATTTATGTTATCATGAATATATTAACTACATTTCTTTATTTTCATGCTTTTATGTCACATAAAATAAACAAGCATCTTCATGAAAGATGATCATGATATTTATAGTAGCTAATATTTTGATAACCATATATTAAAAAGTAATGATATGCGTTGCATCGTATCACCTTATGGCTCATATCAAATGAAAATCGGTGATATAAATCAATATTTTGATGATATATTTACATACTATATATCTGTAAAATACAATTATATTATGCTTTTTCATTCAGTTTGGGCCAGTCAAAATACAGTCCAAGCCAAAAGATTTCAGACCAACTGGCCCAATTGGGCAAGTGATAAAAAAGTTAGAATTCGACCCTGCATCATTTTAGTGGAAGAGAGTATATAACCAGGTGATGCTGCACTCACACTAGCTCGACCCTGCTTTCCATTTGTGAGAGAGTTGTGCGCATCGAGAGACAGTGCAACAATTACTTCAAGCAGTTTATGAATCTATACAACAGAATAAGATAATATTCAGAAAATGTTATGAATAGTAAATTCAGTAAAATATAATGAATAGTAAATTCAGTAAATGTAATTAATTTTAAAAGAATAGTAATATGGATCCTTCTAATGAAGATAGTAGTGCTCATTAAAAAATAAATGTGCAAACCTTCAGCTGGGTGAATGGTACTATGTATCCAATATTCTATCAGAGCCTTTCTGTCTCTGTATGTTTCTACCTGTATCTGCTGAGTACTCTGCAGTCTCAACCGCATGAATGGAATTCTGAATTGGTAGCCTCCTTTTTATCTTTTATTCATGTCTTCCAAAATGTCCCAAATATTTGTTCATGTGGGTATGACAAAAGCAGTGTATTACATTTTTATTGCCAATATGAATTCTGTTTGGTTTTACAAAGGGAGGATATATTTGTGAGAGCTTTCAAAGTTTTCCTACAAATTTCTAAATCGTAGTTTTTTAAATGTATTAGGTGAATGGCCTTTTTTGATACTTATGATATTCGTGAGTGTCTGTAATTATCTTATGATTTACGAAACAAAAATAGCCAAACATAAATATACAGTGGATGTAAAAAGTCTACACACCCCTGTTAAAATGATGTAAAAGAATGAGACAAAGATAAATCCTGTCAGAACGTTTTCCACGTTTGATGTGACTTATAATGTGAACAATTCAATTGAAAAACAAACTGAAACCTTCGGGTGAAAACATTTAAAATAAAAACCTTACAATAATCTGGTTGCATAAGTGTGCACACCCTCTTATAACTGGGGGTGTGGCTGTGTTCAGAATTAACCAATCACATTCAAACTAATGGTAAATAGAAGTCATTACACACCTGCCATCATTTAAAGTGACTCTGATTAATCACAAATACAGGTCAGTTTTTCTTGCAGGATTTTTCTGCCATTTTCTTATTTGCAGCTCAGAGCAAAAGCCATGGTCCGCAGAGAGCTTCCAAAGCATCACAGGGATCTCAGTGTTAAAAGATATCAGTCAGGAGAAGGGTACAAAATAATTTCCAAAGCATTAGATTTACCATGGAACACAGTGAAGACAGTCATCATCATGGGTAGAAAATATATCACAACAGAGACATTACCAAGAAC
The DNA here is from genome assembly GCA_016801105.1 of Esox niger. NCBI lineage: Eukaryota > Metazoa > Chordata > Actinopteri > Esociformes > Esocidae > Esox > Esox niger. The sequence continues at coordinate 36,088 of JACXGJ010004702.1, forward strand.
TTGACGTCCTTTCAAAATGTATGAAAAGACGAGAAGAAACTGGTCAGGGAGGCTTCCAAGAGGCCTACAGCAACATTAAAGGAGCTGCAGGAATTTCTTGCAAGTACTGACTGTGTGCTACATGTGATAACAATGTCCCGTATTCTTCATATGAATGGGCTATGGGGTAGGGTTGCAATACGGAATCCTTTTCTTACAAAGAAAAACATCCAATCCTGGCTGAAATGTGCAAAAACAAAGTCCCAAAACAGTATGTGGGAAAATGTGTTATGGTTTGATGAAACCAAGGTTGAACTTTTTGGCCATAATTCCAAAAGCAAAAACAACACTGCACATCACCCAAAGAACACCACACCCACAGTGAAGTATGGTGGTGGCAGCATCATGCTTTGGGGCTGTGTTTCTTCCGCTGGTGGAGGTGGAGGGAATTATGAAGAGTTCCAAATACCAGGCAATTTTGGCACAAAACCTTCAGGCCTCCATTAGAAAACTGTTGATGAAGAGCAACTTCACCTTTCAGCACGACAACGACCCAAAGCACACATCCAAATCCACAAATGCATGGCTTCACCAGAAGAAAATTAACGTTTTGTAAAGGTCCAGCCAGAGCCCAGACCCGAATACAATTAAACATCTGTGGGGTGATCTGAAGCAGGCTGTGCACAGGAAATTTCCTTGCAATCTAACAGATTTGTTAGATTGAGTGGGCAAATATTGCCACGTCAACATGTGCCATGCTAATGGACTCCTACCCAAAAAGACTGAGTGCTGTAATAAAATCAAAAGGTGCTTCGACAAAGTATTAGTTTAAGGGTGTGCACACATATGCCACCAGGTTTATGTGAGTTTTATATTTAAATGTTTTCCCCATCAAAGATTTCAGTTAGTTTTTCAATTGAATTGTTCATGTTATAGGTCACATTAAAGGTGGAAAAAGATTTGACTTGATTTATATTTGTCTCATTCTTTTACATCACAAACATCAGTCATTTTAGCAGGGGTGTGTAAACGTTTTATGTCTACTGTACATATAGTGAATAACGATGATATTTAATTTTCTGAATTTCAAAAATTATATTATAGCAATGCAGGCTTTTTGGGACAAAACTAGTGAACATTTTTGAAAAAAGGTTTATAGGTGGGAGAGGTGCAAAGTTAATGAGTTTTCATTAATTAAGCTATTTTCTCACCAGAAACCCATAGGCAATCCCGATGCAGATATGACAAATTAATACTCCATGAACATTTAAAAAGAAAACGTTTCCATTATAAATGACCTAAATTGCCATATTTTGCAATAGATTACGTATTTATTACCAATGATTCCACTAACTTTAGAAAACCTATGGTAGCATTGCAGTACTATAGAGGTGAAAGATCAGACAGACCCTTGTCTTCTTCCTAGATAGATAATCAGTGCCACAAGCAATCTTATTCCATTAGCATTGCCCATCTGTCAATTTGTTTGCTGTCTACGGAGACACTCATGTACAGTGTGTGTCAGAGTGATTCAGCACTATAAGACGGAACAAAATTACCTTGAGAGAATATAGTACAATAATAAAAATAATTATGTATTTTATTTCCTTTTTACTGAACACACATTAATTAATCCAGATATTGTCCAAATCAGGGTTTTGCTGTTTCTACCATTGAGGGGCCCCGTATGACAAGGCCATAACACCCATGCTACACAATGTTCTGATTGATTTCAGGTTATTTGACAAGGAGCATTGCAGCCTTTTATTGATGATATTGAAGTTTAGTCATTTAGATTACTGTGTTAATGTAAATATCCTGAACATATTAAATGGCTGCATGCCCCACCATGAAAAATCTTTGATTTGCTTAACAAGTCACGGGCATGCAATTTTGTGTGTAATTGGCCTGTTATTTAAGCATGTTTACATACTGAGTATCCTGATGTCAACACTGGGGATGACTAAGCTACAAGAGATGAAGCTGTAGATCTCTTTCTATTGCCTCTTCACACCTTTGTTGAGTGGTTGTGGCCAACACATGCCTAATTGTGCTCCGACTAACGATAAGACCACAGAAATGCATATGTTGAAAGGTCATTATTCTGCCTGTTTGACTTGCAGATTTTCCACACTAGCCCGGAGGAACCTGTTAACCTTATTCTCAGTGGTAATGATTTAACCAATTTTATTTAAGTATAATTTATGGCGGTGTGTTCTCCACCCTTGCTGCAGGAGGGAGAATGGATAAAGCTATGCACTTTTCTGTTCAATCAGGAGTTGTCATTATTGGGCAAAATAGTTTTCATGTTAGTTTTTTTAAGGCAAGCAGGCAGTCATTCCATCAAATCCCCTGAGATGCTGGAGTGGAAATTGGTGGGGTTGAAATGGAGACAAATTGGATTGTTGGGAAAATGTGTTATTAGTGAAGAGCTAAAACACCCTGGTTCACACCCAACCCTGGTAGTGTGTTTCACTTTATCACAATATTACCTTGACTACCCCAACCCTCCACTTGAAGGATATGAGAATGAATCGTTCATGCTGTCAGAGCCGAAACACCATAATGCCCTGTCAATCATTGGCTGGGATGCCAGGTGCTGATGTGTTCTGTTGGTGTTGACATTTCACAGCTCTCTGTTTTTTAGAAGCCCTGAAGGTGGAAAAGAAAAGACAGGAGCATCTCCTTCTCGCTCTTTCTTTCTCTCTCCCCATTTCTTATGAGCATCAGCCAAGTCACCTTAGCACTCTGACTGAACCTGCCTAAGACGTTTCCTTATCCACACAAGAGAATGAGAGGAAATGTCTCCTACCATAGCGGCGTGTTTTTAATGACTGCCCTGCGGTGCAGAACATAACTTTTCTTCCTCACTGGGTACATCCCAAATGGCACCCTATTCCCTATATACAGAGCTCTGGTCTAAAGTAGTGCACTACTAAGTGATACCTGGTGCCATTTGGGACACATCCCTGGTTTGTTTTGTTCAAAGGGATGTAGAAGTGCAGACAGGACTGATAAGGCTGATATAGCCTCTCAGTGAGCTCAGGTAATTCTGACAAATCTGTATCCTCTTTCTCCTGCTATCTCCACTGTATGGTATTGTACAGTAGTTACAATCAGTACAATTGTTGAGCTTATGTAGCATTCCAATTAATATGCAAATTACAGTCCTTTTCCCCGCAGATTGACAAGAGCATAAATGATAACAACACTAGGATTCATTACTTCACTCATTCCTTTCACACAAAAAGCAATAAGGTAGCTGGAAGATAACAAGATGACTGTTCATTTGTCCAATGACCTAGGACAGCATTGGTTGTCCAGAGTGAGGATCAGAAAAAAAGCTTGCCGAGGGCTGACAAAGGAAAACGACAAACTGCCAACAAAATGCAGGAGGGACTGTACATTATGTATGGTGTAGATGCTGATACTGACATACAGTACCATCCTACCAAAGATGTCAGTCTCAGCCCTCTGCTATCCTTCTCTTTGGACATCCATAGCACAAGCTTGAGACTATGCTGTGCTTTCTAAGCCGATTCAGGTTTGTCCTTAAACCGGAGGTCAGTCAAAGCGCCAAGACTAATCGCCATTATACTGGATGTGACTCACTTGCTGGAAGATTTCCCATTAAATTTGAATGGGAAGGATGGGTGGTGGTGTTGGTGGTCAGAGCGCCGCAAACGTTTCCTAAGGAATATCCCTGTGGGATGCATTCTACTAACCCTGAATCAACCATGTTTTCAACATATATAGTTTGTAGTGACTGAGACAGAAAGCTTAGGGACTGGATTGTGGAGGATTTGATCCTTTAAATAGAAGCACCTGTTCATGTAGGATTAACAGGAAGCTATGGGGCTATTTTAGTACCTGGTTGGCTGGTCTGTCGGTAGAGGGAGATGTTTAATCTGATGCCCTGTCTGTTGGTGCATCTGTGCCTGTGCCATGTGTTTGTGTGGCCAGCAGACAGAATGATAGATTGGCAGACAGCAAGAAGACCAGCAGAATGGAGGAGGGAGTAGAAGGTTGTTTGATATGTGGGGCTGGAGGTACTATTCCCTCTCCAGGGACCTTGATATTCCTTTTTCCACTGTATGCAATGTTATTAAGCTGTTTAAGACCAGTGTCACCATAGCCAACCTCCTTTGAGGTGGTCACAAGAGACAACTTGATGGAAAACACACCTGAACATGCCATAATCCTTGTGGGACAATCCCCCACATCTTAGTAAAGCACACACACAAAAATAGAAGAAGAAAAACAAGAAAACAGAAAAAAAGACCTCTATAGTCAAATGTGGAGGAGATTTAGCAATGTTTTAGGGTTGCTTTGCTGCCTCTGGCATTGGGCGCCTTAAGCGTGTACAATGTGTGCTGAGAAAAAGGTTCTCTGCACACTACCTCATCAATGAAAGGTGGTGGAGGGGGTGTTATAGCTTTGGCATTTTTCTGCCATTCTATCTAGGTCATCTTCATTTATTGAATAACTGCTTATGGCAGAAGTAGTAAAAGTAAAAAAAATATATATATATATATATATATATATATACAAAATCGTATTGTGAAATCACAAGCCAATGCCTCTTAACTCATTTGACAGTGCTTTGTTAAACAGCAAAATAATGACCTCAAACTAAAAAAATCGCTTTTTAATGGCAAAAAGGACAATGGAAAGGTTTTGACTGGCAAAATCCATCTTCAAATTGAAATCCAATTGAACATGCCTTTGGCACTGACTTCAGGCAGACTTAAAGAAAACTACAACAACTGATGATGATGGTAGCTGTTCAGGCCTGGCAGCACAGGTATTATTTGTGGGGGCATTCATAAAAAAAATATTACTGCCATGTTAAAGTCTACGTCCCAGAACATGTACACAAAATAAAAGGAGTACTGAAGCTTCTGAAGCTAGGATATTATACAGTATTATCCATCACTTCCACAACCATTGCCAATTTTACATATATTACAAAATCTAAGCAAGATACTGACATGAAAAAGATAAACCAATTGTAGTTTTAGTGATTAAAGTTAGTTAGTAAAGTTTAAAGAGGGTTAAAACAATCCCATATAAAGTGCATGTTGCATCAAATATTTTCTCATAAAATAAAATATGACGGATGTCACATTGACTCTCTAGGCCAACCTCAATCTTTAAAACATTGTAGAACCTGGAAACAAAACTCAAAACTATTCAAAAGACTGCAGACCAACTGTGAGAAAATAAACCGCCTTTTCTAACAGCCATGAGATATGATTGTGGAACTGCACATATGCCATATTTGGCAGTGGAATCAAATGGTATTTACCACATTCATTCATTTATTCACAATAAGTTATCTATTTATTCATTCATTTTTGCATGCATCCTTCTCTCGGGTGAATTATGACAGGAAACCTGACTTTCTAAGAAGCACACATCCATCTTGGTGAAGCTCATCTGTCTTCATTTTCATGCACTGTCACATACTTCAGGGCATTTATTTAAATTACAGTTAGATATTCAGCCATATTCCTGCCCAGGCATCACTGAGCTGTTTAATAGCAAAATCGGGTACCTAAAGTCATAGAGCGTAGTTAGACCACTGATTGAATTTGCAGTTAACTGAAATGAACTTTTATCCTGCAGCACTGCCAGTCCGTATGTATCAGAGTTAAGAATGTACCGTAAGCTCACTCCAGAGTTAGCTTGAAATGTTGCAAATGTGACTATCCAATTGTTAACTTTTGTATAGCACCAACAGGTCATGTGTGTTCTGAAGCAGAAGGACTGCAGGTTTGCGCCCAGAGTGGGGCTAGTCTTTGGAAGAAGCTGTTTGGAGTAACACATTCATTTCTGTTTCACTTATAGCAAATACATTTTAGCCCAAATTCCTATATGTGGACACCCAACCATTACTCCTATATGAGCTTGTTGGACATCCCATTCCAAAACCATGGGTATTAATGTAGAGTTGCCCCCCACCTCCTTTACTGCTGTAACAGTGTCTCTGTGGCAATTTGTGCCCATTCAGCCATAGTAGCATTTGTGAGGTCAGTCACTGATGTTGGACAAGAAGGCCTGGCTCACAATGGCCATTCCCGTTCATCCTAAAGATGTTTTATGGGGTTGAGATCATGGTTCTGTTCAGGCCACTCGAGTTACTTCACACCAACCGTGTTGAACCATGTCTTTATGGACCCTGATTGTTCACAGGGGCACCGTCATGCTGGAACAGGAAAGGACCTTCCCCATACTTTTGTCACAAAGTTGAAAGTACCTAATTGTCTAAAATGTTTTTCTATCCTGTGGACCTTTCACTGGAACTAAGGGGTCTAGCCCAAACCTTGAAGCACAGCCCCAGACCATAATCCCTCCTCCACCAAACAGTTTCCCACTGTGTATGTTGGATACTACATGGTGAACACTTCACAATTACCCTGCATTTACCAGTTTTGATAGTTTATATCTGCATTGTTTAAAGGGTATGGCCCTAGGTGTTTGGGTTAAAGAGCAGATTGGGTCTGTCTGACAGCACTTAATCAACACTTCTACAGCGGCTATCCACCACGTGTTGGGATTCCTATGTGCAGTCCATTCCTCTAATAATTCAACAGACAGAACATGTGGCCTCACAAATGGGTGTCCTATTAATTACGTGGAGAATGTGGAGGGTCTCTAGGGGTTTGGGCCCAGGACAGACAGGAGAGGTCAGTATCAACTCCAGGCCAGGCCTATGTTTACATCCATCCATTCAGCTCTGCCCTGTTAGTTCCCTGGATGGTGAAAAGGATCAGGAATGTTTCAGCTGTGGAGTGTTGCACTCAACTCAAAGTATGCAATTCAGTGCTTATTTCATTACTCCAAAAATGTGACATATTGAGACACTTAACTATCAATGAATAAACAGGTTTCTATTAATGTATCTGATCATACTGTACCAGTGTTGCCATTTCATTTGTTAATGTAACAGTCTGGTTCAAAGGAAAATGACCTGTGCCAGCTCTGTTTATGTACACTCCCTTTTCACTCAACCACCAAGAAAAACCCTGTTCTATCTTCTCCTCTGCATTCACAGTGAAGGAATAGAGAACATCCCTGCAACCTGGGAGCTCAGCCAACCCATTGATGCCAGGCTTAATTACTAAATGGAGTCATTGTTGTGTCCCAAAGGATTGCTTTGTTCTCCGGTATGGCCCATATTTCAGTGGCGTGGTAGAACGTCACGCCACAGACGGATGGACAACCACTCAACGTGTGAGGATTGCTCCTATGTAACACAGACTGCAGACTCTGCATGTCCAAATGTGTGTGGACAGAATGAGCCCTGCAATGCTTTGCACAATAAACACCAGCTTGTCATATTGAGCTGCATTTCAATTGATTCCCATCTTTCTGGCTGTGTGGGAGGTCGGTTGGTTGGTGCGGGAGGTCGGTTGGTTGGTGCGGGAGGTCGGTTGGTTGGTGCGGGAGGTCGGTTGGTTGGTGCGGGAGGTCGGTTGGTTGGTGCGGGAGGTCGGTTGGTTGGTGCGGGAGGTCGGTTGGTTGGTGCGGGAGGTCGGTTGGTTGGTGCGGGAGGTCGGTTGGTTGGTGCGGGAGGTCGGTTGGTTGGTGCTGGAGGTCGGTTGGTTGGTGCTGGA